>WJFA01001285.1:0-22636 GCA_009870155.1 Pseudobourletiella spinata | reverse complement strand
AAATGCGTGCTTCTGAACCTGGCGTATCCGAGTAAGCCAGTCTCCAAGAGGCTCACTTGTAGGGCTGCATGTAACCGCGTTCGCAGTTTTAAGAGGTTCACCCCTGAAGCAAAACTGGAAACTCAACTTCAGATGATGCCAGAATGTGAGAGCTGTCAGACATAAGACGACTCCGGCGGCCATTATGTAGCGTAAGCTGTGTCAAAAGTTATAAATGCTCATGAAATCCTCCATCAAAATTGGCATAATCAATTCCAGCATGAACGTACATTCTCATATTTGCAAAAATATTTGTCATTGCTCGAAAGCAAGTACGGAGATTCCTTGGCGAAGGAGCAGAGTCAAAAATGGTCCCTCGGAAATTAAATTCACTCGGATCGTCCAGCCCACCCAATTCTTTCAGGATGTTGGAATACAAGAAGGATCCTCCATTGGAGAAAACATGGAAAAAAGTCGGATGGGAGTTTAGTTGAAGGTCCCGCAAGAGCCCCACAAAACGTTTCGCGAGCAGTGGCAACTTAGCCGTGTCCAAGAACAAAATCTGCACTGGTGTTATGTATCGCAAAATAATGCATCTGCAAAAAATACAAATAGAAAACCCTCCATTTATCATGGCATAGCAATATCGGATTTGCCGGACCACTGTGGAACTCACCCTCTTTTCAAGTAGAAATCCGAATACTTTGACAGGTATTTATCCTGAGACCCGGCCCAGCCGAGTAAAATAACTAGTACTTGCTTCTCTTCCTTGTCGCCCTGTCCCAGTCCGCCATCCTTAGTTTCACACGGCCAAATCACTTCATGCTCAACTACACCCGGCGTGGGGAATTCCACGTGAAAGTCAAGATCAAGCTCAGGTACATCCTTGTTTTTTTCCGGCACGACTTTGTCAATCATGGCTCACTAATAACGGAGATTATAATGAAAATTCAACAACTAATCCCGGATTTCGAGCTGCAGGCAATGTGCTCACAATCTTCCGGTCGTCGAAGAGTCTAGAGATACTGGTACCGAGTCATCTTCCTGTGCAGTTCGAATTCAAGCAACAAATCAAAAAATTGTATTTCGTAAGAATTTTGACTGTGGGAAAGAAACTCGATGACGTGAATGTGACTGACCTTGGAAGGCAAGGATGAACCGGGGGATGAAAAAATTATACTTGCTGCAATTCAGGATTAGAACCCAGGACTGGGGAGACGGTTTGTTCGCTGGTTACTGTCAATAATTGTCCTAATTGTAAGGTAAAACAAGAATCGTATAAATATAAATCACAGTGCTCTCGGCCTCTTGTTATCTTGACCAGGTCAAAATTATAAAAGATTTACCGTGACCAAACTACATTCAGTCGTGTCCCGCCGTCCAGTTGCCAGCCTTCTTCAGCTCGACCTGTCCTCCAAATACCCGGTGCATCCTTCAGTACCTTCGATCTGGTAACCAGTACTCTGATAGAAAATTGACAAATGCTGACACTATACACTGCACCTTACATGTACATCGCGCATCACAGCACAAAAAAGAAATTTGAATCAGTGAACCTTGCTGCAGGATGTGATTGGTTACCCTGCTTTCATTTGAACACGTTGCCCGCGAAACAAATGTGTTGCCTGCCAGTGTCAGCTGCCGCTACCAGCTGACAGATCTCTATTCTTGCAGTTGAAGTTATAATCGATTTAGCCATGTAATTGCTCTCGCTACGCTACCACAAATGTTTGGGACGACGAGGCTAATTTAATCCCCTTCTCCCTGCAGTCTTCAGCACATTAATATTTATTTTGCTGACTTCGACAGTCGCTGTTGATTTTTGGAACTTTTAGGGACGGCTTGGAAAGAATGCTAGAATTGTTCAACTATGCCAAGTTACTGGAGGTAATCTTATTTTAGATTAATTGCATGAATCATGAATCATGACGATGTTTGGAGGAACTAAGATTGGCTCAGCTTAGTCAATTACAAATTTATGCAAGCTATGCATAATTTTTTTCAGTATATTAGGCGTTAAGCAAATAAATAGAGTTAGCCAATTCATGTGATTCCCCCCCCCCATTCTTTCTGCAATTTTTCGGACACTTCAAAAATATATTTTAATAACAAGTCCAAAACGGGCAGAGCTTATGGATAAAATAAACAATTTTTACGACCTTGAAGGAGAAACGCAGTGCCACTTGGATTTGGAACGGAGGTAAAGCCACAAATGTGGATGGAACTGGAAAGAAATTGTTCCGTCATCATAATTTTTCTGAAGCATAGGTAAGAAGGCAGGGCAAGAGACGGCAATGTAGAATGATATAAGACCCTCATCAAAGCCATACTGACTGGCTCTCAAGTTGTCCAGATTTCTTTGATCATAGGTTTCATTGAGTAGACACAGCACTTCATTTTCCACTCGACGCCTGCAACTGTCTTCCAAAGCAGCCTTGTCGCTAATAAAAGTTTTGAGTAGCTCATGGACTAAAAATATGGGAAGGAGGGCAGATGGGTACATCTTGATGAAGACATCGCCGTACTTTGTCTGCAGGGAGATGAAGAAGTGTCTTGTGAAGGACATGATAGTCGGGTGAAAATGACTACGTTGAAAGATGTCCCATAGATAATCCATGGCTTGGAGAAAACTCCTGGAGACGGATGGCGAACATGCACAGAGTAACTTCTGAAGCTCGACTTCATCGTTGGGATGGGTGAGGGCGTTTAGCACCATCTCCTTAATTTCTTCGGCTGTTGTGGTTTTCACCAACATTTCCATGACCCTCGATCCTTTGAAGTCTATCGAGCCTATGTACATTGACATGAAACATTAAGCAAATCCGTTCGGACTACCGAACAAGGATACTTTACCTCCATACGAAAATCATGATTGGGTTCAAACCCGATTAAGGATCATGTTGCTAAGAATTGTGCCGAGTAACCTAGCTCCGTCACACCTGTTTTGTTTCAGTTTCGCATACCTTCATCGCAGTGCTGACGTACTAGAGCGATCAAGTTCGTTTTGATTTCGGACTGCCACTGTTCGTTGTCCACAATACGTTGAAAAAGTACGTTGAAAATCTCCAAATATCTGTCTACCAATTCTTCTTCCATCAAATCTGAATTATATATCATATCATACACAATTTGCATGATTACACATGGCTTACAGCTGCCGGAAGATACCAACTGGTTATAAATGGCATTACCCCCGAAGTTGCTTAATTGGCAGTCTTTATTGAATGACTGCGCAGCGGCCAATTCTCCTAGCAAGAATTTTGCGATGGATACTTGTTGGATTGAGGTGGTGGATCGGGACTTGGCAAGCGTTTCCAAAATAGCACCATTTAGGACCGGAAGTGGGAGTGCACGGATCCAAACATCCTGCTCATCTTTTGATCCCTGTTTTCTGTGACTCAGGTCCATATTATGATTTCGCGGTCATGCGGTATTAGGCTTGCTAGAATAAAACCAAACAGCTCCATTACTGCTTTCAAGCAAAGGGCTCTCTAGGATAATCACACAACTCCAGTTTGACAATATTATGTTACAAAAACAAACGCAAAGGTGAAAGACAATGGAATAAATTAGCTGGCATTAAACCAAACAAACTGGCATGCAACGTCAATGGAAATAAAAAATGCAGAGCAGTGAAATAGTGAAAATTATAAAACTTACCCACCCGACGGCGCAAAGCAATATTAGACTTGAAAAAGTCGTTTTTACGAAAACTCAATGATAAAACGTTCACCACCAAGTTCCTGCTAAAGTATCACTTTTGGATGAAGGAGTATTCCGCATTCGCGCACTTTACGTGCAGCCAACATGTGTCACTCTATGGACGAGTTGTTTCTCTCATTCTCTCTATGGAAATTTGACGACCAAAGGTGGAACTGAAGGGAGAAACAAACAGCTTTACTTCCGGCCCAAACATATGTATCAGCTCCACCCGGTCCACATGAAAATAAAAGCAAATGTCAGAGGCTTTTCTGGGAATGGGACACTGAGATACTCCGTCACTCACCCGGTCATCACATCACAGATCGGTATATGTCAATGACTCTCAGTCAGCGTCAAGCTAAGGTTACTGGAGCCAAAACAGGGCTCTGCTTCATCAAGGAGCCCGCCTCACTCGCTTTTAGGGTCTTTGTAGAATCTGAAATGCGAACGCTACAAGTTCTCATCTTCGATCTCGCTGAGGGATCGGGGGGGGGGGCAGTAATCCACGAGCAATATTTAAGAGTTCTCGCGAGAATCAGGTGTCCCTGTTATCATGGTGATCAGTGGCGGCTGAAGCACATTTTTTTCAGAGAGAGTCAAACACAACTTTTATGCATGGTCCGATAGAATACTCCACTTCTAATACGAAAAACCGTGTAAGTCCCAACTAAATTCGTAAGGTTACATCCTTCTGAAAAGTAAGCCTACTCACGAAGTATTCCGAAGTAATTTTTCATTTCAACGAACTGTTTGCTCCCATGTTCGCAAACTTGAGGCTCAGGAAGGTGTCATATAAATTAATAAAAAAAAGTGACTCACTCTTTGCACTCTGAACAGAGCGAAGCATTCGTTTTATTCGACAGAAAATTGTAAATTTATAGACAAAAGTGGCGAGATTATACCCTATTATTATATTTAAGTCACCCAAATGCGTGCACATGTAATGATACTGAGGGTTTCGAGGGAATATTCGCTCAATTTTTAAAGCATCAGTGAAAAGCAATGCTTCAAGCTAAGATCGTATGAAGTTCGTAACGAAGGTTAAGTGCGCATTAAGGTACTATATTTATTCTCTCTCAAATAATTTTTCTTTAAGAGTGAAGCAGTAGCAATGCAATGGAGGGTTAGCTGACTTAAGCTATCAACTGAAAAAATTTCATCATTGGTGATTTTTGTAAAAATCACTTCAAAGAAATTCCGAAGAAATAACCAGCGGGAAGATTATTTTGGAATTGAGAATGTCGTTAGTGTTAGTGCTACCGTACACACCGCGGAGAAAAAATATCACATGTCGCCTTATTCGATCCATTTGCTGATTGGCATGCCGTTGTTTACACGGCTTAAATAAAAAATATCCCCCAAACAAAGATATTACACATACACTGAGTGGTCTTACTATGATACAAAGCTGCAAACGAAATGCACCAAAATAACCGTGCGGGATTTGAAGTTGGTAGAGATTTACAAAGACTTAGAGGGGCTCGCAGTTGGGGTATTCGTCCCAGATATAAAACCTTGAAAACTATTGTAAGCTAAGTTTGACCAATCTGGCACAACCCCGGTTTTCAGAAAGTTTTCCTTGGTAAACCCTCTGAGATTCATAGCCTCTGTAGCACCATAAATCGCCCCTCCGAGCCAAGGGACACAATTTTCTTTAGTCGGCAAGTTGAATACGCGAAATTCCATTGGTTCCGTCAAATTTAAATTCATAACTTCAGCGACGGCATTCAAGTCCTTCAGAAGTCGCTTTCGGAAACCGGGTAACATAATCGTGCCTCCCGTTAACAGGATTGATCGTGCGAGTGGCTTGCGCGTATCAATAGGGCACTGGAATAAATCAATATTTAATTTCACATGAGAAAGTCACCAGTAGTAGTATAAAAATCGATTCTCGTACCTTTGCTAATGAATTCAGAATCATCAAAGGCAGGGACTCTCCATCCAAGTCGCCGTTCTGAAACCAAACTTCAGCAGCATCGACTCTTGCCTCTCCTTTGAACCACAGAAAGTTTTCACCATTGATTTCAAAGCAGAACCGCAAAGGCTTTTCGGGTCGAGAGGACACGAAGCACGCTCGGACACGGATGTCCTCCAATTTTTCCTCAACAAGAAGATCGCCAATATTCTCCGGTGGACTTTCACTCGATTCAATAAGAATGGACTTCAATGCACTGGAGAATTACACAAAGCATACTTCTATTTTAATTTTTTTGGCTTTGAAACTCAATCCAACTGCATTAAAAATGACAATACTACAAACCTGTCGAATGCTGTGGACCCCAGTGCAAATGACTGCATGGCATTTAAAATAGTGACGCCTTTAAAGACGGGGATGACAACGGCTTCTTCATAACCAACATCCAGAAAAAGTCCAGTGTCCAGCCCTGTCACACACACAGCTGCCAAATGACTAGGCAACCACAGGACATTTAATACTTCGTAATGAAAGTACAGGACCCGAGCAAGTGTTTCTCTCCAGTTGGTTGGACAGAAAACTGACTCCACTACCACCACCTTTCGATCCTTTGGAGTAACGAGTAAGTGCCTGCACAAACAGTTCCGGCAAACAATTTAAATCCTACCACAAATCATGATAAACCTAAATAACGTAAAAGGGTGAAAGCAACATTGACATATGATGTTCAAAAATTAGTTGGACGAAAATTCAAACTTACTTGCAATATAAATACTGTAGAAAATCCACAAACATTTGGTACAGCTCCGTCGTATCCTTATAATCTCTTAGATTGACCCAACCTCCGACAGCTTCTGATTTTCTTAACCGCGTACGCACAATACATCGTGGAGATGACTCCCCCGCAAACCCCGCCCTGAAAATACAATCCACTGATGAGCCCATAACTTCCACCGAATAAAACATGAAAACCCTTCTTAGACTTTTTCAAATAGATACATACAATATGCATTGAATTTATGTTCAAGTGAAATGCAAAGTTAAGAATTTACTTGGTATATACGGTGCCAATGTCCAGTACCACAGGGTGTTTCTCATTTATCAATCCGATTCCCTCGTACAAAGGCATTTTGATAAGCCTCCAAGAGACTCATGCACAATACGATCGGAGTTCTGAACCGGTTCTGACCACCTCAACTGTGAGGTCAATTACAGAGAAATTTGATTGGAAAAACTGAAAATATTGCTTCCACGACGATACAATACAGCTTTCCCGATGAGTCTATGCCCTGTGCGTTTTTTAAGCGGATTTCTGTCCAGTTTCAAATCGTTGAATCGGCACCGCTACGACGGCCAAGGTTATCTTGTTTCAAAGCAGATGTGGGGCTTGCCGTAAAGGTGTAGCAGCACACGGTGCTGTTAACTTAAGGTGAGACCCACATTGAATGCATATGACGGGACTTTGCCCTTAGCCGAGTTAATCTGTGGTTAGAAGTAACAGAGGGAACCATTTTCCCCGAGGAACGTGGCTTATGCATTTTTGATTCCTGAAAGATTTCGCTACCTTTGTTTACCAATTAATTGCAAATCGACTTACAGTCCAGCTCGTTCTTGCTCACTGGATGGAGTTGCAGAATCATGTACAGGATGTCCAGCAGGACCTCGTGGAGACCAACCGAAGAACTTTGAGAGAAACCGAGCTCTATTTTAAGAAGTTGGCCATTGCAATCGCAAGCAAATCAGACATATAGGATCAGCTTTGGATCCAAGATTTTTCAACGAGACCGAGGGTAACAGTTGTAACTTTAATTGGGGAGTTAGCGCCGACCCTTCATAGCGTTATTTTTGACGTAGCGTAAGTTACGCTACGTCAAAAAATTATGCTACAGAGGGTCTGTAGTAAAACTTCTGCCATACGAAATCTTCCGTTGTGCAAGTCCTCCGTCCTAAATTCATGAGTGGTGTATCACCAGCCTGATCCGGTACACCACCCTGATTAAACCATATTTTATGGACAAGAATCCCACGACTTGGATGGTGCGACATGACATGTCGGAAGGCATGCTCATCATTCGACAAGGTTTGGTCAAGGTCCATCAATTGCTGGTGTACAACAGCTAAGTCCTACTTATTCCCTATTACTTGCTGTAAAGTCATGTCCAGATCTGGAAATAGTAGGCAAAAGAACAATTTCATTTGGAATTTAACAGGGAACTTTCGGACGACCTCCTTGATGAGGATGAAGGTTGTGACTTGTTGCACACGGATAAGTCGTCACCACCACAGCATCGAGTAGCTCACAACAAAACTTCGATATAATGCTGTGGTACTAACTTTGATCGTTTACGTGAGTTTTAATCATGATTAGGGTAATGAGAGGGAAAATACTAAAATACTTAAGGAGCTCTACTATCTGTTATAGCCAAGTTTCATTGAACTTGCACAAACTTGGAAGGAGTAAGGAGTTGGAAACGTCCGCCGCCTTCATGGAAACTATGGCCGAGCTCGTCAACTCTCCTGGAGCACAGTGAGAATGATTTGGTGCAGGTGTATCCCAAAATAGCGAACAATCTCATTGATTCCTTAAAAGTACCGACTGGGGCGACATTTTTTGACTTTGCGAAAGAAGTGCTTGAAGCACTTCGCACGCAGAGGGCGTATCGGCGCTGGCGTACAGGATGGGCTTTACGCCTAATATGGACCCGCTGGAAATGAAAGTAAGACAAACCCTTAAAAAACTAACACCAACGACGGCGATCATCAAGGGCCTTGGTCTCCTGCTCATGGTCAATCCTAATCTGGGAGTTTTCCGATGACATGACGCAGACTAAATTCTAGCAACAGCTGAAGCTGCCCAAGCTTTTCGAATGGATCCAGAAGTGTAAGAAATAATCCGTGAGACAACGGCAGGACCGCTCACCATGCTGTTCGCTAATCATATCATGCATTTCTCACAATACGAATCAGGTTAATATACTAACCATTGCTCACTGGCCGAAGATGGCCATGGCCAGCACTCATTTTTGTGCTAAAGCTGGAGGAAGAAGTTTACCGTCCGGGCATCCGCCCAGAGGCCCAGAGCGATTGCAGTATTCCCTCAAGTATCTAGTTAGATTTTAATTTGCTCACAATTTTTATCCTACACAGTACACATAGCCGTCCAACCACAGCCCTCGGACCTATCATCAGTCAAGGTCAAGATTATAGCATACAAACTGTACCCCACCCGTTAGAGTCCAACATTAGGCGCCAGTTATTCCTGTAACGAATGAGAGCATCGTCGTCGAGCCATTGCGCTCGTAAGTTTTACAAAAAAAACTAAACACAAAAGCCTCGAATGCGCTCGTTAAAATTCCATTGTACTCTTATGCACATTTTGCTTTCTTTAAACTAAAAGTGTACAGGTGCACCACCAGCTCGACTCAAACACACATCATTTCCCTGATGAGGACGAGCCAGAATAAGTTAACATTCCCACTGAAAAATGTTCACAGTCAGTGATGGATGCCGCGGTGGAGATCCTAAAGAGTCAAATCTGTTCTACTTCCCTGGGCCCTTTGCGGCTGTCGCGAGCATCCACCGCATTTCGTCGAATTAATTCTGGACTGCTCTAATGCATCCCTTGTCTCGTCCCTTCGAAAAATTGTGCTTAGAAAAAGGTCTGCGGGCGGTACGTCATCTCGTTGACACAAGCGCATCAACTGTGGCCAGTAGAAGTAGTGCAGTTCCCGTCACGACAATGAATTTAGCCAAAATGGCATGAAATACACGCATTAGTTTATCATGAATTTTTATTAAGTTACAACTGGAAAATAACAAGTCCTTTCCAAAGTATGGACTGAAAACTGTCCGCATGCCGATAAACTCGAACAACTGCTGCTCTCCTTTCCTCCGAGATCCAGGTGACATTCAAACCATTTCCCGCGCAATCCAAAGGGCGTCCCACTCGCAGGTAAGAGAACCATTGAACCGCTGGCCTGTACAACTGAAAACTACCGGATTCAGGAACTAAAACTCATCTCTCGCGGTAGGAACAAGTGGTTCACAAACTCCAACGGCTGTTGCATTAGTACCTTCCCACATATTGCGGCGTATTACAGGCTGTACATAGTCCTTATTATGTCCCTCCTGTTCTGGCTGGCAGGAGTAAAAGTAAGGGGAAAGAATGTCAACAAACTGTTGTTGTGAAGTAGTGTGTGTGTGGCACACTTTCAGCTAATAATTCGAGCCAGTGCAAATCCCTGCGAGAGCGTCAGTAAGGATTTTTAGCTACTGCAAACACGCACCTATACACATTCATGTATAACATAATATATATAGAGCACATCAAATAAGTATAGTATGTACGATCCAGATTGTAGAAACGGACTGATCGTCGTGACGTCTATATGCGTCTATCACTCCTCTGTATTGCATACTATTCTGTCACAGTTTTCGTCGTTACGTACTATTAAACTGGTTGAGCAAGAGGTAATAGTATATAGACAAGTGTAGGAACTGACAACTGCAGAGATTTTTTAACTTCACACTTGCAATAGAAGGGAAGAGCGAGGAATAAAAAAAATCCAGTTGTAAATTTTGGAAATATAAATTTCAAAAGTCCAAGTTTCAAAGTGATGTGTTTGCGCTACTGCTGTGGCTGTGACGGTGAGCTGAGAGTGCGTCCTTACATATTGAACAGCGGAGGTGCTATGGTCGTGCCGTAGACTACACTACACGGAGGGGAGCGAAGTGAGTCGACACTGCCTTCTCCCAGTTGCCTCCCTAGTAAAATGTACAGCATGGAAAAGGGACAAACGGATTGAGGCGGGTTCGGGTGCGATTTTCCTACTAGTTTTGGGACTTTTGGGCGGAAAGGTGTTGGATTTTTTCGGGAGGAAGGGGTCATCTTCCTTCAGACTCCACACATAGTACTACACAGCTACTCCTACTACTAGAACTAATACTTACTACTACCACCACCACCACCACGGCTACACCTACCACCACCGCAGCTGATATTCTCCATCACATATATAGATACTCAAGCATCTCCCGTCAAACTTTACCAAAGTAAGTTATAGATTCAACAGTTTCTAGACTCCCCCATTCTCTCTCTCCTTTTCCCTCTCCGCGTATCTCACCACATGACGTGCACATTTATGTAATGCTCTCTCAGGGACGACCGACCAGGCCACCGGGGTTTCCCTGTGAAACGGTTCGTGTTCCTTCCCTTTCTGATGTGGAGAATGTGTTGTAGTCGTACAGCATAGTATTCGTACACATGTGTGTATGTGAGAGCATATGGATAAATATTTTACATCCCCGTCCCCAAAAGTCAACCTCCAATCAGCTTCTGGACCATCCTGAGGGGCTTACAACCCCATAGTTCGACCCCTTTTGTCCTTTGAACATCTCTCTCTCTCTCTGATGAATGGAAAATCATTTGAAATGAGTGAGAGCGCTAAAAATGTTTATCTGTTGTTGTCACCAGCTGGAGATTTGCAATCATATGCTATGCACGTCGTGTGGGGGTGTGTGTACGAGCGGATGAGTATGATATTTTGAATGAGGACGTTGATCTTTGGATGTAGTATGTGCTCGTACAGGTATTGTGCGGTGCCGTTTTATATGATGATGACTGACCTCATGCTCGTGTATTTGATGACGTGTAGAACACATATTGATGAAGGATGGAGGGGACAACGATGATTTTGACCCAGGCTTCGGGTGACGGAAATGAAGTCCATTTGGATCCAAGCTTACTTCAGATCACTGGCCTGAGTGCGGCACAGCCCGCCGTGGCGAGTGCGACCCAGCTCACCTCGAATGCCTTAACCTTTACGGAGACTCAGAATGCAAACGAGATTATGGAGCAGATGAAGAAGCAGCGGGATCAAGATCGTTACTGTGATGTTGTTTTATATGTTCAGGGTAAAGAGTTCCGAGCTCATCGGAACATCCTCGCGGCGTGCTCACCGTACTTTGCCTCAATTTTCAAGAACAATCGGGTGATGAAGGAGAGTCTGGCCATTTCGTGCCAGGAGCCCGAGATCTTCCAGACCTTCCTCAATTATATGTATACGGGGAGTGTGACGATTGACAAGGCGAATGTGGGGGAACTCCTCCGGCTGGCCAATCACTTCCTCATGGTCAAGTTGAAGGGGTATTGTGGGGAGTACTTGGAGCGATTTCTGGATGCGGAAAATTGCCTGAGTATGAAGGAGGTGGCGGATAAATTCTCCATGACGAATTTGGGGAAGCAAGCGACAACTTTTGTGCAAAACCATTTGGCGGAAGTCATCAACCATGAGGTTATGATGGACCTGAGTGTGAAGCAGATTGAAAATTTTGTAAATGAAAAGGTAAAGTTTTCACGGGAAGGATTGGTAATTGTTTTTTATTTGTGAATTTTTCTGTAATTCTATATTGAGCTTTTGTTTTATAATGTTAGGCTTTCAACGTACCTCAAGATGCTGCCGTAAAGTTTATGAGCCGATGGGTGTACCATGAGCAGCAGAACCGAGAGCGGGATTTTAAGCAACTCTTAACAAGTATTGACTGGAACATCATGGATCCGAATATCATTGTTGACTACATTGATCAAGAGCCGTTGTTCGGGTCGTCCGAAAGGTGTTTTTATTATGTGTTGAACAGCCTCGCTGAGAAGGGGATTCAAGTGCAAAAGTATGAACAAATGTACCAGGCCTTACAGCAACGGTTTGGCCAGGTATATGAGGCTGATTCTGGAATTTAATGAAAATAATAATTACTAAATAGAATTCTCACTATTCCTAAGATTTTTGAAAATAACTTGAGTTGTGCTTGCATAGGAAATGGATCAGGGTCTAAATTTCGGGGATAATTTGCTACAAATGGCTTTCAATTCCGCAATGGAGGGCCTTCAGGTACCTGCAGACTCAACGATTCTCATGTCAGATGGACGAGAGGTAAAAAAAAGATCTCATGATGAAAGTTCATTTAAGTTATATATAATTTTTTTGTTTGCATATTTATTACTAAGATGCTAAGCTGCAATACTATTTTTTAAATATTTATTTAATTTGTATTTTGTTTATTAGAGTAAATGGCTCTTCAGTGATACGCCAAGGCCGAAGGAATCCAAACCAAAGAGAACCGGTCCGAGTACAATTGAACAGCGGCGGAGGCGTTATTTAGCTCAAGTGCGCAAGGCTCGCGCCATGAAGAAGTGGGTCGTTGCCCGGGCGGATAACCCGAAAAGGCGGCGGTTGGATCAGTGCGAAGTGATTGCCGAATCCAGTGGGGATGAGGAGTGTGATCCGATGCAGACGGCCAATGGCTACCGTTGTCACATGTGCCCCTTCTACTCAAAGAAAGTGTCGAAACTTGAAAGGCATTTAGCTGTGATTCATGCTCACGACGTAACATACCGTTGTCCCGAGTGCGGCTTCACCTGTAAGTGGAACCGGGAATACTTCCTTCATATGAAGAGTCACTTCGAGGGTCCGCCTTATAAGTGCCAGAGTTGCGAGTACACATGCCTTAAAATTGGCTCTCTCATGGCTCATAGAGTCACCCACCTGGATCTGAAGCCCTTCCAGTGCTCAGAGTGTGGTTACAAGTGCCGCAGCAAGGCCAACTTGGCCGTTCACTTAAAATCTCACAATAATGAAAAGCCTTATAGATGTGAGTCAGTCATGTCCTGTGTGAAAATGTCAATGAATTATTTGTGCTCTATCGAAATATTTGATCTGTAGTATCTCGTAATGTTGCAGGTAATATTTGTGCTCGCACATTTGCTTCCCGATACTCCCTAGACCAGCATGCCGTGAGCCATAATACCGAAAAGACATATTCCTGTCAGCAATGTGCTTTCACAACCAAGTACTTGAATCATTTCACCAATCACAAGAAGACTCACCATGGGGGCACAGGGAAAAAACATCACCCTAGTATGTTAAATTGTTCACAGCATTGCTTTCCAAACTACAATGAACAAACCAGGAAAAATAAATTGTCAAATTATTTGTCCGCACAGAACTTTACCGCTGTCAGGATTCCTCGTGTAAGTACACTACAAGTAAGAAATCTCAGTTAGACTCCCACATGCGGAGTCATGCCGGTGTCCGTCCACACGTCTGTTCCATTTGTGGTCGTCGCTTCCTCGAAAAATCCCACCTCGTCCGCCACGAGCGGATCCATTTCAACGAGCGCCCGTTCAAGTGTGAAGAGTGTGACTACGCCTCAACCCGCCGGGACAAGCTGAAGGAGCACAAGACACGACATCACGGAGCGAATGCCTCGGCCAAATCCCCATACAAACCCCGCCCCCACAAGAGCAACAAACAGATTGTCGGGAGTCAGGATCAAAGTGTGGTGTATGCCAAGAAATCCTCTGCAAACCAGTCCCAGCAATCCCACCAACAACAGCAACAGTCCAACACTGCCCAGCAGCAACAACAAAATCAACAACAACAACAACAACAGCAGCAGCAGCAGGAAGCTCAAGCAACTGTTGCTGCCGTTGCGAACGCAAGTGGAGAGTTAGAGTTCATCATACCTCATGCCCATTTAACCACCGGTGAAGGGGGAACGACTTACGCTCAGATTTCCCAGGGTGCCACTATTGATCTTCAGCATATGACTAATGCCGCCGGCATCGTCCAACTTCGTCCCTACCAACCTGTATATTCTTTTGTCGACTGATTTTTTATAATTCAGTAATTTTTTTTGTTGGAATTTCTCCTAAATTTGTATACAACTTCAAGCAGGGCAAACCCGAAATCCAAGTGGCTCATACGTTAGCATCCATCCCATCCATATCATCTGACTTATCACGGACGTTGGGGGTCAAATTGGAGGATTTACAAGCTCAAGGGATCATCGGGATCCAGCAGGGCGGCACGACCCGCACTATCAAGTTGGAGGAGCTTACTGGCGTCGCTGGTCAGACTGTGAGTTTTTGTTTTCCCTGCCCTATCGTACATTTTTGAATCACCAGTTATAATACTTAGTGTAGGAATCCTTGGATTTGCAGAGCCTTGTGACTGGGACAAGAGTTCATGGCACTCCGGCCACTATGGTGATTGATGCAGCGCAGCTTCACCAGATTGCACAAGCCGCCGCAGCCGCCGGCAACTCCGGACCCATCCCCATCACCATCTCATCCACTTCCAACAGCAGCCAGTCAAATAATAATCAGGGTATGATCCCTTGAGAATCTTATTCGTTTCCATTTAATTTTCTAGAATGTTGTAGTGTAAGATATTTATAAATTTTGAATTTGTTTTTGTTTTTCCAGTACATCTTTTCAACTTGCCCGGATGAGGTTTAGCCGCGGGATTAAGGGAATGCCTATAGAATCCTAGCTGAAGGTAGTATAGAAACTCGTAGTATTAATTATTTGCTTTGTCCCAGTACTTGTCGGCTTCGTGACTTACAGTACAGGTGGGACCACATCATCTCATTTTATGACACGATTATTGTCAGTAGCAAAACCTTCTCAGTTATCCCAAGAATGTTTTTCTTCCTTCAGTTGTACCGCCAGGGCAAAGCTTCTGTTCATGCTTATTATTATCATGTTGTTGGAAAAAGAGTTTTAAGAATAATACAATGTATTTATTTTTCCAAGTGCAAGTCTCATGCACTGATAGTAGTATGTACTATTTTTCTTCATGCTCCGTTCCAGGGCCAGAGTAGTTGAGTAGTTTAATATTATTTATATAGTTGGAGATCAAGTACTATGTGGAACTGAAAGAGTCGTAGCGGAGATGAAGGACTGTGTTACTCACTATTTGAAGACATGATCAAATCAAGGGAACGGTCGTAACTGAACTGTTTGGGGCTCAGAGGCGAGCAAATATAAATGCATATTACAAAACGGTACTAATAAAATACATTGTGGCTTTCAGTAATACAGGTTGAAACAAATAGTAATAATAATTTTGTAACGAGGTCCGTGGTTCATAATAATAGTAATAATAACAATAATTATTACTATTGTAGTTAAAATGTAGAGTTAGTATTGTAGTGGTAATGATTGATAAGCACCGGCCTTTTGTGGTTCATAATTCCACATTGGGTCCTTGCCTCTCAATTAAGACGAGCCTCATTTTCATATTGTGTGAAGAAAATTTTATTGTATTTTGGAAAAAATTATATGTAATTCATTGCAGCAGAATAAATATGACGAGATGAATCTCGATCGTTTCAACAGCAGTGTGCTCCACTGCAAAATAGTTTTATACATCCTTAAGTATGATATCAAAATTTTCCTTAGTTTAGCAAATCACTGACAAATCCAGTTTTGAGAATAACCAGTATTATATGCAGCATCGCCGTATGTTATTGAAGATTGAACCAGTTCGGTTTTATTCGTGGAGGAAGGAGGAGTGAGAAACCTGTGGGAATATATGAGGATCCAAAACGTGGAAATTAATTCATACAATATTGGCTAATAATTCCAGTGGTGGCATCATCTTTCGCACGGACCACAAAGTTATCGAAATATCGTTCAAATTGTATCGGTGCCGCTGGCAGACAATAAATGTACCGAGATTATTTATGATGCTGCCGCTTCATCTCCGTACTATCTGACTTGGCGAAGGAAATTTGCATCTTTTGGTATGTGCAAATATCATGTTTACTTCCGGAGAAGTGACCCTACTGGCCGAATGGACTGCCGGCGCTGATATGACTTTCCCATGCATATGAACATTATAGCTAAATGTTAGATCGTACCTTCTAAGCTTACTAGCGTTTAGATTTATAAAATATGGGTTCATCATGTTGTATCAAGGTAAATCGCATATTATTTGATTCAAGAAATAATGATTAACTGGATCATCCATAACCGCACTACATTATGATTTGTCGGACTGAATAAATAAGCTACTACTAATGTTACTTTTATAGCTCACGCAAATCAAGCGTACTCATCATCATCGAGCTAAATCTAGAGAAAACAAGGTAGTAATATATATAGGGAAATGCTTTCGTAGATTCTTACTGCGTGGCGTGATCACACTGACATATTAAGTACATTCGTTACATGTGCGTATAAGTGACACTGAACCATATGATCAACATGGGATCAATAACAAGTTCACTCTGTGAAAACGCTGAAGTAGTAAAGTCTGGAAAAATAGATACAAGACTCAAGGCAGAGACACTTCTTCAGATAGATTGAACATTATTGGCAATAGAAGTGTACGAGGAGAAGGAAAGACACGAATTTAGTCTGTCAGTTGAATCATTGAACCTTCAAGTTTTCACGTAGGAGGAGAAAGTCAAGACGTGCGGAAAATTTGGCCTCTTCAGTGTAGACGGTATATAGGGATGATTGATGCCGAAAACCCTCGTTGTCAAGAGTCAAAAAACATTGGCCGTAGTCAGGTAGTAGGTAGAGGTACGAGGATTTCCAAAAGATGAGTTTCAACTCGTTCAGGGATTTGTTCACACTTGCTTTCTATACACCCCGCAGGACAAACCCGATCCGGAATACTGTGTAGTTACGGTGTAGATGGGGACCATGCTTACTGGTTCCCGTCGTCCATCCGTTTCTCTTTGTTGACCGTTAAATGGTAAAATATATTACAAGCACCACGAACAGGAGAATGAGGATGAGTATGAGTATAATCCATATTTTTTTCTGAAAATATTTTAACAATTGAGGACATCCATTAGAACTAAATTCCATAAGTACAAACTTCCGATACATGTTGACATTTACCTTCCTGGCGGCTGTTTGAAGCCGCTGGGCTTGTCCTAGTTGCTCGGTTGCTGTTACTACATAATCCTGCGTATTGGCGACGTTACTCTCTATGCGATCAATTACTTCTCCCTGAAATTAAAAAATAAAACAATGTTAAAACTATATTCTACCCAAATATGCTAAAAAACTATAATAAGAAATTTGCATAAAAGTTTGAATTGAGGAATCTATAGAGAATCTTGAAATAAGGTACCTGACTTTCGACGAGCACAGCCATTTCAAGAAACAACTCGTGAAGTTCCCGGATGGATTTCTCCAATTTCATAATGTCACTGTGCCTAGCCTCGATATCAGCGAGCATCTGTCTAGCTTGTTCAGTTTGTTGAATTATCTGTGGAGAATGAGTAAAATACAAATTTTGGGACCCTGATTATCGTACGAGTAATCAGAATGACAAAGTAGTAATACCCCTTGCGTAAAAACGGACCAATTTCCATCCTCAATCATTTTCTCCACCTCGTCTTCAGTGAATTGACTGCCAGCTATAAAATACAAAAATTTTATTTGTCAACCTTATCGCAGAATATGTAAGTTACAGTTTGCATCGGCATAAAATACTGTTCAAAATCAAACTGAGCAATACTTCGAGTTGAACTTACCAATGTCAAGATGCCGTTTGATTCTATCCTTGCATCGATCCCGATAGTCGGTCTGTGCTGTTTGGTAACTTGTCATTGATTCGATAAACTCCCTGGACAGAGCAAAATGCTGAGTCTTCCTCATTCGTAAACCAGCAGAGACTACTTTTGTCTCTGCAGCCTCTTCCTCCTCTTTTTGAACGGCACGCTCAATCTCTATACGGATAATGAATATTCTGATAATTTTCCCGTAACTTCTTGTGTCCAATTTCATGTTTTGGGCAACCCACCTTTTAACTTCGATCGGACTACGGTTGAGGAAGTTTTTATTGTGGACATCAACTGGTCCAGTTCCTGCTTAGCTCCTGAAATGAAGTAACAGATAATGAATTTTAAATTAATGGAGCAACACTAGAATATGGCAAGCAGGACTTACTGTCGTCTGGAATGGGAGATGCCAGAATAACATTGTGGAGCTTCTTAACCCGATTGATCTCCTCCTTCAATTCTTCTATATACTTCCGAACTTCCTCTACCTGGTACATAAAGTTAGGAATTTGAACAAAATTCGTCAAAGTAAGAATAATCAAGGGATTTTGTACCACGTTCGTCTCTCAGTCTGGAAAGGAAAAAATTACCAAACCTGATTGAAAAATCCAGACATCCCATCTAAACGATCCATTTGGATGACGACGGTTTCTTCGTAGGTAGGTGGGTCATTGCCAGCTGCTCCATCGGACTCGCCTTCGTCATCGGACCGATTCTGAGCTCGAATCTGTAAATCACCAAAGCAGAGGCGTCAAATCCTTGCCAAACTTCTCATCTCTAGAAAAATGACACGTTCATACCCTTTGAAGCTCAGCTAGACGATCCTTGGTCATCTTGAAATGCTGTATGAATTAACTCGAGGTAATGAAGCTGTGAAATTCTCTTTGCACACATCCACCTTCACTCATACGCACATTAAGGCACTGCGAAAGGCACGAGGTATGTGGACCGAAATGTGCTTGTTCAGATCCTCATCATGACGGTGAAATGAACCTTAGCAAACTGCTCTCCTTTTCCACCTGCTGCCCATTCGTGTTCGACAACGATTGTTATTTTCGCGTTCGCAGGACTCCTTCCTGACCCTCTTCTCAGCGAATAGTAAGGCTCAAGGACTGGTTGTGTAAGGCATCCTCTTGATCTTGTCACTTAGCAGTTAGCTGCGAAGCTCCTACTTCACGTCAAACATACGGCTCATACAGTAAATTACGGAGCTTTATCTGAAATTGTTCGCACACACAGATGATGATTAAAAAATCAGGGCACCAAAAGCTCAGATCACCAAATAAAACAAAAATACAAATACTAACACAATTTGCATTCACACCAAATTAATCACTGCAGTAGTACACAAAAAGAAAAATCGGATGATTCACCTTCAACACTATTAACTCCGGAATTTTATCCTCAGTACGACACCAGCAGCAGCAATAGTCGAGCTGGATTACTAATCACTGCAGCGGCTGGCACTGACACAGAACTTTCTAAGCCGATTGAGCAAAATCTACAACAGATTAGATAGTAATGAAATGAATGACAATGACATTAAGTCTCGAGCAAAATCCAACGTCCCACGCACAACCTGTTAATATCCACAGCTTAATAATAGAAATCTGAGGACTTACGAGCAGCCGGAATTCTTATGACAAACAACTGAAAAAACTCAAAATAAATGAACACAAAAATTCGGGCAGTTTTTCACATTTTCATTTTTACTTTAAGTTCAACCTTTTACAACTTTAAAGACTGCCTCGTCTGGAGCCCGGAATCGTGAGCGGTGTGAGTCACTCTTTAGCTCCTCTCTTAAATTGTATGCATATGTTCTTCATTTGCCAGTACACACACACGGACACGCACTCACACACAAGCACACACACACACACACACCCCGCCTTCTTCGTCTTTTGTTACCCCACAGGTGTACAGAATCTTTTGTACATGCACTTTTTGCATTCAGCGGAAGGGGCTTTCATTTTCTCAGGCGAGTGAACAAAACAATAAAGCATAAGGTGTCGGTGGGGAGATGACTTCATGCTTAACTTTAGCCCCAATTACGCTCACGTCCCTTCCTAAGTAGGTTTATGTGAAAGAGAATGGCTCATCTCGAAAGCAGCGCCTGACTTGTCTTTGATCCTAAATTAGCAGAAATGAAGAGGTGAAGGTGAACTGTGACTCTGACTAACTGAAATAATTCTTGATTGTAGATTGTATGCACATCGTGGTTAATATTAGAATTAATATCTTGCCACAAGGGGAATTTTTTACATGTCACTACAAGTCAGTAGCAATGGGCAATGCATGACAGAGGGAGTTGAGGAGTCGACCAAGACAGTTACTATTGTCGAATCCACAGGTGCTGAAATTCAGAAATGTTAGATACCCAAACTACGTAGAAAACCCGACCAAATGAGAATTGCACTTTGTACTCCTTATTTTCAGTTCTCTGATTTTCCCCATCACATCAGGGTACATTGCCCGTATTGAAAAGTTTGTACCTAAAACTGAATTAAAGAAACCACCCCAGAAGCTTTTCTAGACTATTACGTGTTTCATGAGGCTGGGTTTTGTCCATTTTCGTCCACTGCAAAATTCTACAGCTTGAAATCTTCATGGGATTTAGCGTCACCATTGTGAATGGTTCAAAAAATTACCGATGCATTCGAGAGGCCAAAAGCAAAGCCAGCATCTCCGGACCTCCCAACTTTATCGTATATGAAGCCAAACCTGAATTGCCGTGCATGTATGAGTTCGGTGCTGGTAATCCAAGTAAATTGCTATGATTATTAACATTCAACTAGGATGATCTCTAACGTCCATTGCTACCGAGTCACCATAAGCTCATGAGGATGACATGTAAAAATTTCCCCTTGTTAGTACAGTGACAAGCTTTGCATGTCAAATCGTGCTGAATAGCAGCAACGGGAAGATTAGTATTCCTGGGTGGAGTTTTTCGTGACAGAACATAACATTAATATACTACTAACACACGTAATCCTCCTTTAAATGAAAGTGATGCTAGGTGGTTAGTTTAAAAATTTTAAATTATAGAACCAGCTACTGGCTGCGCTCAGTCGTCGAATAATATGTTATAATGAGAGGCTAAAATAATCTTGACCGTCCCTCAATTTTGGATCGGTTTCTTTAGAACAGCTTCTGTAGAAGACAGGTAACAACAGCCTGTGTAGTAGTCCACCGGCTCCTCGTCGTTCAGGGGCTGTTCACAAATTACGTCATCACTTGATGCCCAAATTTTGACCCCCCCTCCCCCATACCCTTTTGTCACCGCACTTTCTCGTCATCTTTTTTTAACCCTCGCCCCCCTCGTTTCGACGTCATCAAAACTTTTCCCGAGATTTTCGAAATTTCCAGAGGGCTTCAGCGTCCAAGAAAATCTATCGAACATTTTACAGTTTCGACGTCATTTTACGCCGGCCCCCTCCCTCTCTTATGATTTTCATCCGTCATCCCATGATGACCCCCTCCCTCTGTGTAAGTGATGACGTAATATGTTAACAAACCTTAGTCCAGAGATTAGCTAGCCACCGATTCTTGACTAGTTGACTAGTTAAAAAAATATCAAACGACATAATGTCGTTTGTTGTTATCGCGTTGTGTTCATGATATGGAAACCTCGTGGCTTCTTGCTGCCCTTTTTTCAAACTCCTGCATCCTCCCCTGCCTACCCTCGGAAAATACGATCTAGCTAATGAGTGACCGCTAAAATCGGATTCTTTCTCAAAACATCGTCTTTGTGTGTAGGGTGTACGAAAAAATATTTTGTACACCGAAAACGGGTATTACGTTACCCGCCTATAATTTAAGATACTGTACAATTTACAAGTAACTACTACGCACCTCAAAGAAATTGTTAATCACACTTACTTGCGGGTATTTTGGTCCACGAAATCACCCGGGTTCGTACTTTGATACATTATTATTGGAAAATTTGCATTTGAAATAGGAAATCTTAAGTGCAAATTTTCCCGTAACAATGAACAGTATAGTACAGTGTCTTAACTTCAATAAGATAGTAGTTTCAAAATCCGGGTATCTTAATGCCCGGTGTTATTAGTGAAATATTCGCATATATATAAATGGGATTTTTACATTGAATTTGGATACTTTTTACATTTTCTGAGCCTTTCACTGAAAAATCTATTCCAAATTTGACTTCGGGTATTATAATACCCGTCTTAGAAGTCAACATCCAGTTTCCGAAGTACAATTTCGTGCGAAACTGTCATGTTATCTCACCTTACCTTCCAAGATGATGTCATACATCCAAATTCGTGCACGATGTTTTGTGAAAGAATCCGATTTTAGCGGTCACTCATTAGCTAGATCGTTTTTTCCGAGGGTAGCAGGGGAGGATGCAGGAGTTTGAAAACAGTGCAGCAAGAAGCCACGAGGTTTCCCTAGCCTGGCCAAGTCCACAATCCATCAGAGAGGCCAGTCCATGTTAAAATCGTCATCATTAGGGGTGCATGGCACAGTGAAGTCCGCGTCTAACTAGTGATGTGTATCTTGTCCCGTCCTGTTGAGATTCAAAGTCCTTTGGTAATAATTTTCGGAAGTCCATTACATCGCTTTTACTGGAAAATCTTCAAAAAATGTCCCAGCAATGGATACTGATTTTTCTAGCAATTCTGGAAGTTTCCAGGGTGTTTCCTGCGCTCGGTGGAA
>WJFA01001284.1:0-22639 GCA_009870155.1 Pseudobourletiella spinata | reverse complement strand
ATTTTAAAATTAAAAAATATTCACAAAATTAATTTTAAAATTAAAAAATATTCACAGAATTAATTTTAAAATTAAAAAATATTCACAAAATTAATTTTAAAATTAAAAAATATTCACAAAATTAATTTTAAAATTAAAAAATATTCACAGACTTAAATTTAAAAATACAATCCCAATTTTTGAATTTGAAATTCTCTGCCAAAATTACTGAGGGCAAAACCGCACCTTGGCCACGGGATGATCGTGAAGGGGCTTCAAAAATGTCTTGGACTCCTTCATGAGATCTTTGGCCAAACTTTGCTGGAGTTTCTCGTAGATTTTCCCGCACCCCTGCGACATTTGTTTCATCGACTGTTCGAAATAGACAACTATTTATCAAAAAACCTTTACAAAAATCAGTAATGGTTCCAATTTGCCATCCCAAATTCCGCTACCTCAAGGAATTCCGTTTGACTTTTAAACTTCTTTTTCAACGACGCCTCCTTCCCGCGCTCCTCCCGCCATTTCCTCTCTTCCTCATCCACGTTGGCAAGTTTCTGGAGGAATCTGATCATTTTTTCCGCAAAGTATGGAATATTTGTTGACTCCACCAGGTCCTCATTCACTTCGGAGAAATCTACGGGCGGAAAATTCAAAAAAAACACTTCAACACTTTTGTCACAATTTCTAAATTTCTCGTTTTTTGAGGATTTTAACATATCTTACGCTGCAGAAACTTGAGCCCATTCTCAAGCCTGGCTATTAACTGTGGGCGGGCTGACATGTTGAGGATCTTGATGGCCTTCTCTATAGGACTATCCTTATCATCATCATCCTCCAACACTTTGAACATTCGGCCAGTCCATGCGGAGACATAGAGATTGCGAAGGATCTGGAAAAACAAGAGAAATGAAACCATGAAATCTAGCATCACAACACCAAAACTATTTAAGAACGCAATATTTCTCAAATTTCATCTGAGTTACACGAAACAAATCAAAGATTTTATATATACTCGGAATTCGGATGATAAACTTGGCAGATCCTTGAGGATGACAAAGAGAAACTCGATAAAGGCATTCCATTCCAACTGGCGCCGTTTGAAATCCTGGACATTTTCCTCCAACTCTCGCAGTCCCGTGCCAGCCTGACGCACACTTTTCCGCGGTGAACTCTGGAAGACAGCAATCTCCCATTCGCCACTGGCTAGCGGGGCTTTCAACTTGAGTCGCGGAGCTCCTTTGACAGTCTCATTGGCAAACATCCCGCCGACAACTTCTGGTGTGAGCACTTCCGGCAGCAGGACTTTTTCTTCAAGTAGGGGCAAATCGGCGCATAGAACGGATTCCGGGGTTCGGAAATGCTCCAATAAACACAACTGGAATAATGGAAAATTACATGGAAAAAATGGTTCAAAGTAATCCAAAAACTACATGAAAAAATTAAAATACATTCAATTTGCAATAAATTTACAAACAATTTATACGATCCAAATTGGGAAAATACCTGCACAATCCGTTCAAATCGACTAAGTGAAAAATCCTGACCCAAGTACGTGTCCGACAAGTAGCGCACCACGGGTCCACTCAATTGCATGCTAAAATTCCGACTGTTGAGTACCTACAAAAAAAATTAAATAAAATAAAATAATTATGAAAATCAAATTTCAAATTTGGCGCACTTTTTGTCATACCTCAGTCAAAACATCACTGAGTCGGTCTTCACTTGGAATGGTTTGAAATATTTTGTAGACAAAAGTCGTGGGACATTTTTCTGGAATGTACGCGTCCAAACTATCACAGTAGGACGTGATTCCGCCCACAAATATCACAGGGAGGTCCAAACAGCTAAAAATGTTTTAAAAAATCCGGCTAAATTCAAATTGAAAAAACTTTTGGGCATCTTTTTTTCCCACAGCCTGACTGAGTATGCACCTGAAAGACATGAAGAGATTCTGGACGACTTGGAGTGGAAAGAGGTCAATGTCCTCGAGGCAAATGATAATGGGGGATCTTGCGGATGATTGATTACTATTTTTATGCCATTGTTTCAAATCGTTCGCACTGAACTGCTCCCGCGTCCGGCGAACTTTGGACAGATCCTCATCCAAGACTTCATCTTCATCCGTACTCCAACTTCCAAGATCTTCAGCACCGGAGCCCAACATAAGTTGCTGGCAGAGGAGTTGGAAGGCCGTTTTGCAACTCACGTACGTCCTCGAGGATACGGATCCAATGTGCGGGGAGAATTCCTTCAGTTTCTTCTTCAAATCGAGAAATAACCGCTGATTTTCATCTTCTGGCATGCCTAAAATAAATTGTTACCGTCATTTTTTTATTAGTAATTTGGTGCGGGGTTGGAAAATGGATTAATTTAGAACAAATTTTTAAAAAATGTTTCTCCCGGGGGTTTTTGTTTTTGGTATATTGGGTTAATTTTTGGAAGTCATCGAAGGTTTTTAAATGGCTTGATTCTACCTGTGACAAGGAACGCTACGGGAATGACGAGCCCTTCCAGCGCATCAGTTTTTGAACTCCCAGCCGTCTTCACATAGTTGAACACATTGGTCACCAAGGTCGTGAACCATTTGGACCGTAGAACCTGGGAAATTGACCAGCCATCATTCATTAGTTACAGAGAGCTTTTGGTGCGACCCCATAAAATTCAAATTTTGAAAGGCGCCAAACTTACGGTCATGATATTTCTTATTTTTTCCAGATGATTTCGGTAACATTGGTATCGGATCCCCACGGTGGCTGCCGGCAGACCGAATCCCTCGAAATATTTTGTCGTCAGTTCTTCCCGTCCCACTTTGTCAGCCTTTTCGGCATGAGCCTTGGATCGTTTCCGAGGTGCTTTGAAAAATATACCCTGAAATTTTATGACAGCTAAGTTTATTTTCAAAATCAGTTCTTCATTAATTATAGTTGATGACGTAATTGTGGTAATTTTACGCAGTGATTTACCTGGGAAAAAGTGTGGTGCTCGATCTCGTCCATTGCATTACACGGGAAAATGTGGTTGTAGGATTGAACGTGTGGGAATGATGTTCTAAAATTATTTAGAAACTTTTCCGTATAATCATCACAAGTTTCCTGGTGACAACACAGCTAATTTTAGGTAAAAACTGAAATTATTGGATGAAAAAAGTTAATAACTACTAGCTAGTCTTTGACGAAGAATGAGAAAGCGGGACAAATTTGGACGGATAGGGTACCAGGACCAGGAGCTTCAAGGCCGAATTCCCGCCAAATTTCCCGCAATTATCCAGGACTCTCAGGATTGGCTCAATGGCTAGAGGTCCTTCCACATATGAATGACATCCCCAACGCGTACGCAACTGGGAGGGTTCAACGGACTAGGGTTGGCGGTTATCTTAGTCGTCGTAGTCACGCTTCCGCATCTGTTTTGTAATCATCCCATCTTCATCCCGGATCCGCATCTTTTCCCACACCTCGCATCTACATCTCGCATTTAGCTCTTTCTCCAACACCCCATCTTCATCCCGCATCTGCATATTTTTCAAGCATTTCCCATTTTCATTCCTTATCTGCATCTGTTTCAAGCATCCCATCTTCATACCACATCCGCATCTTTACCCAACCTCGCGTATTCATCTCTCCTACCTGCATCTCCGAGCAGTAACAAAACCGGGTTCCTGCAAATCCAACTACCGCATCAATCCCAGTCCCAGAAGCAATTGAGCAAAGTTTATAACTTTTCGCCTGTAAAATCCCGCAAAAATTCCAATTTGAAAATCCAGCTGAAAATTTAGGGCAGATTTCAAAATCTACACGACTTCCAAATCTTATTTTCCACCAGCTTTCAGGCTGAAACCCCTACACTCAAAATATCGATTTGAATTATCAAAATTTCAAACTATGTTGTCTTACAAACTAAAGTCCTCCAAACTTTGCAATCTTTGAAACATATCAAGCAAAAATTCGCCAAAATTATCAATTTAATATGAAACATTTCAAACCAAAATGCCCCAAAATTGTCAATTTAAAACAACAAATTTCAAACTTCTCTACAAATTTTCGAAATTAAAAGCCCCTCCAAAAATCCAATGTCCTTTCTCCCATCAATATCACCAAAACTTCCCCTCCAAAAGCCGCATCTCCCACACTCCCACCATGTTTTATCCCGGATGACACCAACTACTTATTTGTATCCCATTGGAATTTCCCGGCAGTCAGACGCATCCACGTCAACCCTAGAGGCTTGTGGAGGTCCGTTTGGGTTGGCTGTTGGCTCTCACTCACACACATACACACACACGCCTAGCAGCCCATAGATTCATATCTATTTCCCAGAGAGCGTTCTTTGGGCTTTTTTTTATTATACTAGCAGCAGCAGGCGGCGCGGTGAACTCTATGTAGCGACACTTGGTAATAAGCCATAGCTTAGGATACACAGCAGCCCTTTACCCATAGATGTGAGCATCATTCATGTACATACAGTCCAACATAACATGGCCCTCATCGCCGTCATCATCATCATCTTCTTCTTCTCGGCTTCCCATGGCTTCACATATGTGCAAGATGCCGGTATATGCACGTATATGTATACGAAATGAATGGACTAACGGTCCTTCCAGCTACATAGCCGCACCGGGATATACACACACAAGCGAGAGGCTTCCATTCTAATATTTGGGACTCCTCCGAGATGCCGGCCGCATACATGCATCTCTATGTGTGTGTGTGTGTGCTGCGTGTGTGAACATGTACAAGCGAGCGGATTGCGGCGAGCTCCGGGCCCCTACTCACTCTCATCCGATAGTCTTCAAATATGGCGAGTGGCTGGGAGTCTGCGAGATCGTGATCGTGATGTTTTGATTGATTGACGTGCGAGAGGAATTTCTCTGGTTTGATTGATTTCACATATTGTAATAATAGTTAAATATCTTTTAGATTCGTGTGCGTAGAATAGGTGGGCAATTTTATTTTCCACAGATTTCCCCTATCTTTTTCACATCATCTTCTCTCTCTCTCTTTCGCTCTTTCTGAAACTTGCAGAGGCAGACGCACTCCAACACACACACACACACGGGACTCACATAACTATATCATCATCCATTTGGGGAAGGACTCCTACGTCAAAAAATTCACACACATACACGCACACACTTACAAACTGATATTATAACTCACTGTGTTCTCCTTTTTGAATCCTGTGTACAGAACTCTGCCTTGCGTGTGTTTGTATGTGCTCATGTATTGTCGGTTGTTGATGAGGGAAATTTTTCTGGACAAGTTATTTAATTAAAAACATATAAAGTCCACAGCGTCCCTTTCGCCCGCCCAATCTGTCCGGCCTCGCCTTGTCCGGAAAAGAAATTTTAATTTCCGGGAGAAGGACAAGATTTTTGTGAGACACACTCGCAGGTGGCTGTCGTGCTTGCTGGTGGTGTTGAAATTTGTGAGATTTCTTTAGGGTCATAAAAAGTTGAGCCGGAAAAAAACCGTAGGACGCGTCCGGAATTTCCCCGGCGTCTTTCATGAGCCACACAAGCAAACAAGGTCTAGCCGGCAGCGTCTGTTTGAAAAAAATAGTGGGTGTAATTTTTAACGGTCTGTGAGGATTTGAATTCTGTGAATTTATCAGTGACTTTTTTTGTTGGGGCAAATGCAGGAATTTTGTTTTAATATTATCGAGATTCTAAGGAGCTAATTTCTGGAGGATTTGTGTCGGTAGATGTTGGTAGCAGGCGCGTAAAATATTTTCTAAATATTCATCCGTTCAAGTTTCGATTTTTTAATGGCAAGGATAGCGTCGTAAAAATGTGTTACTGCATAGGAATATAGTGGTGGACGTGGAGGAATATATTCTGTATAAACGGTCATAGGCCCTTTCTCCTTGTAGTGTACTGGTGTACATACATATGTGGACATGACCACGTCAACTTGCATTCCCTTGAAGGGGTGACCCAAAACCTGTGTTTGGTACTGGTGGATTGAGAAATGTGTATGTAAAAATAAGTGTATAATTTGGTTTGTGTAGGTTGAGTGTCCAGTACAGGGAGCTAGTGGGACGAGGAGGTGTGTTTGGAGAAAAAAAGGGTCAAAAAGGGAAGCAAGACTTTCTAATTTTAGGACTGACGCGTGTTTGTGAAGGCTGGCTGGCCAGAGTGGCAGGAAGGGAGGCAGGCATTGCTGCTCCGGATTTATATTTTTTCAAGGTTGAATAGAGGACGTGTGTTTTGGTAGCGGGATTTGACAGGAGGAAAATTCTTTAGGTTCGGACGGTAGGGCTCAATTCTTTTTCGGAGTGAAAACTTTGAGGATTTTCATTTCTAGTTGAAGGCCTCGTGCGTCTGTGTGTGTGTGTTTGTATGTTAATTTTATGCTTAGTATGTCTGTGATTTAGCATTTTAGTCATTTAGTTGATATGTTTCTGTGTGTATCTTGATATTCGTTAATACTATTGATGATGTGTGTCTGCGTCTTTCCTTCTCATAAGATTGATTCAAATGACGTGATTTTTTGAAAATTCTCAATATTTTTCATTTTTTTCTAGAGTAAATGGATGGTGTCTGGTGGTGAATCTGCTGGCTGTAAATGTAATTTATGCGAAAGAGGGTAAGGAAGGTCTGATTGTGCGAGAGAGGAAGCGTGCCGTGTGAATTTTACAAAACTCTGTAAAACTTTCCCCCCAAAAAATACACTTTTGGCTCTTGTTGTGGTGAGTTTTTCAATTCAGCTCTCTCTATCTATCTATCTCTCTGTCGTTTTCTTTGTACATCTCATCTATACATCTTTTGATTCCATCTTTATGTCATTTAGGTAGCCGTCGAATTTTACAAATATCGTACACAGTTTATTTTCAATTTGAATTTTATTTTCCCGAATTTTTTACTAGCTATATGCACATTATTTATGGTGGTTTGATGTAAGCAAGAAGGGTCAATTTTCAGTTTTTCAATTTGATTTTCCCGGGTTTTTGACCAACTGGAGCAATTACTGGGGTGTGGGGTCGAACATTGGTTGATTTTCACTTTTTTGAATTTGGTTTTCCCGGGTTTTTGACCAACTGGAGCAGTTTCTGAGGTCGCCAATCAGTTCATTTTCATATTTTTTAATTTGATTTTCCAGGGTTATTTGTGTTACCGAAGGTTTGAAATCGTAATTTTCATGGAAAAAATTGCAAGTTTCCACGCCCATGCCGTGTTCCACATTATTGACAAATCATTATTTTCTCTGTAATTTTTCGGAGTTTGATGATGAGTGTGGTTTGTTATGAATGTTGTGGTGTGGCGGTTAGTGCGTGAGTTGGATTGGAATTTATAGTAATGATAATAATAATAATGAGTAACCTCGTGTGAGGCTGTTCTAAAGAGTGCTTCCTTCCACTCCACCGTAATTTGGAGACACAGAAAACACAACACGACTGCTGTATAGAGAGTTTTTCCCTGTATCTTCTTCCTGCGGATTCCGTTCGTTGAAACAGTTTTGAGAGACTTGCGTGTGGATTAGTAAGAAGGACTATATGCGGCCTGTGTGTAATGTCTGAAGATGATCTGATATAATGATCATGAAGATGATCTTGATGACTTGATGATGATGTTGCTGTTGTTGATGAGCCGCTCAAGGCTCAAGTGACTCTCTGTTTGTGATTCTGGCCTAGTCTGTCGTTGAGTCAGTTTGTCAGTTAGTATTTTCAATGGTTCCCCATACATGTAGGTATTTTGTACCGACACGAGTAAATATCGTATAATATTTCTCCCAATTTTTCACAAGTTTGTGTGTGTTAAATGACGGTGTTGGCGGATTTTTGGAATTTAATTGGTTTTTTTTTTCATTTTGTTTTCTGACAGTGTGCTGAGTTGTGAATGATAAAGCCGCCGTTGAGGATGTCGTCGTATTTGCAAGTGGCGGAAGATGATGGGGAGGAGCCGATCGAGGTGCCGTTGGAGGAGGATGGTACGCTGCTCCTGTCCACCTTGTCCGCTCAGTTCCCCGGGGCCTCGGGACTCAAGTTCCGCAATCCGGATTCGGGCGGGATGCGCGGGGTGCGCCTCGTCGATAATCGACTTCATCCCCCAGACAATGGTTGGGGGAACAACGTCTACTACTGCGTCTTCCCCAAAGGTTTACATTGTAGGTTTTTGCGGAAACCTCATGATGTGGAATTTTTTGTCACTTTATTTCAAACTTTTTTTAATTTTTGTAATAAAAAATTGCAACTTCATAATGGTGGCGTTGATTTATTTGATTTTGAATTTGTTCTAATTGCCGGGTTGGTTTTTCTGTTATATTTGCAGCTGAAAATAAGAGGAAATCGGATGACTACCTGGAAAATTCCACGGCGAAGGCGAAAAGATTCGAGTCGACGTCAAAGAATAAATGTTCGGACTTGATCGTCCTCGGACTCCCCTGGAAAACTTCGGAGCAGCAGTTGCGGGAGTATTTCGAGCCCTTCGGTGAAGTCCTCATGGCTCAGGTGAAGAAGGATGTGAAGACGGGACAATCCAAGGGCTTCGGCTTCATCCGCTTCGCCAGCTACGAATCTCAAATGCGAGTTTTATCCCAGAGACATCTCATTGAAGGCCGTTGGTGTGATGTGAAGATTCCTAATTCTAAGGTTGGCCCTTATTGATGATGATGATCATTGACTACAAATCTTCACAAGTTTTGACAAATTACAAGTTCCATTCTCAAGATTTTAATTTACAAGTTTAGTTTTTAAATTTAAATTTACCGCTTAAAAACTTTCAAATTTACCGCTTAAACTTTACACTTTTACATTTACCGCTCGAAATCAATACTTTTTCCAGTGTGTTCAAATTTTTCAAACCTCCACATTCAGATTTTTTATGTTTTTAAAGCCATTTTGATCAATTTTTCTAATTTGTAATTCGAATATACCCGGGAAAATTAAATTGGAAAATAAAACAGACTTGAACATGAACCTTTTGTGGTTTTTGACAAAAAGAACTTGTTACTATTCATTTATTTTTTTTCTTCAGGAACAGCAGCAGGCTCATGTGCCGGCCAAGGTGTTCGTGGGGAGGTGTACTGAGGATATCACGGCGGAGGACTTGCGGGAGTACTTCAACAAGTTTGGAGAAGTCACCGATGTTTTCATTCCGAAACCCTTCCGGGCCTTCGCCTTCGTCACATTCTTGGAAGCGGACGCAGCACAAGCACTCTGTGGAGAGGATCACATCGTCAAAGGAGTTTCCGTCCATGTCTCTAGTGCAGCTCCCAAGTCGGATCCAAGTCGTCATCAGGGCGGCGGTGGCGGTGGCGGTGGGGGCGGCGGTGGAGGTGGTGGACACCAGTATCAGTACAGAGGTGACTACTACTAAAAAAACAAAAAATCAGAAAGAGAAAAACAAAAGCAAAAATATTAGCCTCATTCAAAAGAAGATCAGAAAGATTGCTCCTGCGTAGACAGATACAAAACTGGTGATGATGTTGATGCTGATATGCTGATGATGATCATGTTGATCAAATGCAGAGTAAATAATAATAATAATAATATATTCGGAGAGAAATGGGAAACAACACGGGAAAGCTGATAATGATGATGACTTGACCCATCATGACCGGTCGGTGTGCCTATGTACGTGTACGTGCGTATGCATGTATGTACGTATATGGGCCGTCGGCTGGGATATCCCAGTCAGTGGCGACCACTTTGATTACCTATTTAAAAAACCGCCGTATTGACATTGAATGATGATGATGAATGGTGGGAGAATGGGGACAGAAAAATATATTATGAATGAGTGAGAGACATACACACTATGTTAATTAAAATTATAGACTATAATAATATTAATAATTATTATAATAATAATAAGCATGAAAATTTTTTATTTATTTGGCACTACTACTACTACTGCTACTGCTACTACTATACGTCTACTATTACAGCAAGAACAACAACAAGTAATGTTATGAATGATGTGGTGTATGATTATTTCCTTCCTCTTCTTCATCATCTCAGTCCGAAGTTCTCTCTCTCTCTCAGTCAATCACTCGTAAGTGGACACTACAAAAAAAATTTCAAAATTCAAAATCAAAAGTATTTATGAATGTGTGTGTATGAAGAAAAAATTTCTTTTACCAACGATGACGACTACCAGCAGGTTATTATCAGAATATCAGATTCATGAATGGAAGAACAAAAAAAACAAAGGAAGGAACGTTGTATAAGAATCTACGTGATCCCCCTTCTTCTTATTGTATGTTTGATTGTGGAAAATTTCTGAAAAAAACAAAATTGAACAAGAATGTCTGTCTGTCTGGATAATGTCCCGCGGCGGGATATGATGATGATGATGATGAGAGTGTGCCAAATAAATGAAACTTTTTTGTGAAAAACCAAACAACAATAACAACAGCAACAACGACAACAGAAACCGCAACGGCGGCGATGAATCATATTTTTAACTCGACATTCATTCATGATGATGATGATGATGATGACAATAATAGTATTATTAATAGTAAGAATGGGGGGATTCATGTGCGCTTGCGGGGAGAGGGAGAAAATTTACTAGACAAGTGTGGTTGCATGCATGAGAGTGAGCCCGAAAAAAATTGTGAACGTGGAGTTGAAACCCGAAACGAAAAATCAAGCAGTGACCGAACAAATTCTGACAGAGATTTTAAAATGACATTCAATTAAATCCGAATCTTTCATGTTTTTTGCATTTAAAACTGCGCAAACTTGAGGTTAAGAGGGAAGGGAAAAAATGTCAGCGGGAAAATCCAAAAAGCAAAAAAAAAAATTAAAACAGGAGAAAATAAAAATTACAAGGTTAAGAAAAAACCTAAATTGAGACTAATTGTTAGCGAAATTTTCAACTATAAAAATTAAATATCGTAACTAATAGTATTGAATACTAAATACTTTAATAAAAAAATAATTAAAAATATTGAGAGAAATCAGAAAAATCAGCATTAAAAAATAAAATTAGTAGTAGGCATTAACAATGAAAATTCAGAATTAGAAAAATTGAAAAATGAAAGATCAGCATTGAAAATAACAAAATATCAGCATTTTAAAAACAAAATAATAAAAATTAAAAATTAAGTAAAATTGACAGCAAAATTAAAACTACCTAAAAATGACAACAAATTAAAATTCACTCAAAATCTCAATGAAATACTCAAAATTAATTTAAAACGTAAAAGTTGAAAGTAAATACAATTTGGAGAAATAAACAGAGAAACTCCATGTAAAAAACCAAAATCGTGGGGAAACCAAATGAAAGAAAGTAATAATAACGCCCTGGCAGCATACAATGACTGGGTCAAGTCTTGCTTTCCTCCCGTGACCTCTGTACAAAACCAAACAAAATCCGGACAAAATATCACTCAACATCACTCATTAAATGAGCTCTGCTGAATCCGACCATATTTAACAATACTATTAATCCAGTAGCAAATTTTCCATATGTATCTCCAACATGAGTTGACCCTAAATGATTCATACCCTCAGGCGTCCCACCTCGGGAAGGAGGCAAAATGACCGGCGGCTACGGTCAGCACTATGGCCAAGGCGGTGGTGGCTGGAACGCCGTGGGTGGTGGAGTCGGCAACCGCGGCGGGGTGGACATGCCGAATCTACAGACGCTCGGGCTCGGCGGCGGGGCCGGCGGGACTGGTCAAGGACAAGGATTGAGTAATCCCATGGGTCTTGGTGCTTTAAATCTCGGGATGCCCGTCAATCCTGCCATCGTTGCTGCGGCTCTGAATCAAGTAAAATTTCATCCTCCTCAACAACAGCAACGGGAAAAATCCTCCAAATTTGAATGATTTCTGCTTTTTGCATTTTTAAAAATTTATAGTTCAAACTAATGCCCGCCCCCATTTCTCCTACGACAATCAATCCCCCACAGTAAATCCCACAATCATTCGCACATTTTGAGTGATAGCAGGATTTATTACGGGAAATTTACGTTGTGACTGATTGCGGGATTTACAGCGGGAAATTTACATTATCACTGATTGCGGGATTTGCAACGAAAAATTTATATTTTGAGTCACAGTGTTAATAATTCACATTGAATTTTCAGTTTTTTATTTTCAATTTTCTTGTAATTTTTTCCAGGCCGGCTGGGGTCTTGTCGGCAACATCCAAGGCGGTCAACAAGGGAACGAAGGACCCCAGAGCTTTAATCATCCCTCAGGTTTCGGACACTCGAATGCCCCCTCGGCTCAGGGCGGCAGTTCCCAACAGCCGCCGGACAATTCGGGATTCATGGCCTGGGGCGGGGCGGACGGACCCGGGCCGGGTCATCAGGGTCCCCCAAATCCAGGGCCACCGACCCAACCGCCTGCAGCATGGTCCCGAGATAAAGGTTTCATGAAGTACAATATGTGAGCCCTTCCACCTCCAGCACTCTCAACCAGCGCACGTCAACGTCAACATCAACAAGATCAAGTGCAAGATTATTAAGATCAAGACGAAGATCAGCAGCGGCAGCAGCAGGAGTTGAACGACTAAAATTGTAAGCTCCGACGAATAACCTCTGCAACTACTGCGACTGTCCAAACATTGTAAAAATTTACAAACTTGACGACGTGCCCAAGATGTGCAACGTTATTGACGAAATGACAGATACACTCACACACACAGACACACACACACACACACACACACATTCAAAATATTGACAACAAGTGGGAAATGATGAATTGTGTGAAATTCTGTAGTACAGAAAATGGAAGGGACATCCTCAACTTTTTATGAGAGAGCGAGCGAGAGAATGAGAGAGAGCGTGAGATGAATGCGGTGTGGTCAAATGATGATGATTGAGATGAGAGGACAAAATATTACGGCGGATGATTGGGAATGGAGCGCGAATGGGTCAAATTTTCAAAATGTTCGTATATAAAATATTATAATAAGTATATATTATGTGTATGTAGATATTTAGGGCTAATGTAAACTAAAACTAATGCAGGAATTCCCAAGGAGACATGCGTATGGATCTTGTGCTGTAGTTATGTATGTATTATGTAATAGTGGTTGTTAATTGTCAAAATAGTTGATCATCTCCATGTCATTATGAGTTCCCATCGTCGTACACTATTATTATTGTGGCAAGGGAGGATGGAAGAAAAGTAGAAGAGTGGAAAAATCAGAGCGACACGCATGTTAGGTACACACTGTTTCAACACTCATACAGACACACTTACACACACGCAGACCAACACATACTAGCCGTATAATAACTACCAAAAGTAAACTCAGAGGCCATAAAAAACCTGTTCATTAATCTCCAAAATGGATCAATCATGTCCCCCACAGTGTGTGTTCCAACGGTTAATTTTTTTTTGAATGTGTGGCTGCTGTTGTTGTTTTTTTCATTTTAGAGGAATGCATTTTTGTGCGGGTGTTTGCGTATTACGGGCGGGTCAAATGGAACATTTGGAGAAATATACGCGGGAAATTATGCCGTTCAAATGGGTGGAATATTTGCACGCGGGAAATTGTGCTGTTCAAATGAGTGGAATATTTTCACGCGGGAAATTGTTGTACTGTTCACATTTTTAATGAGTGGAATATTTGTGGGCGGGAAATTTTGCTGTTCAAAATTTTTTTTGGGTGAAATTATTTTGCGGAGGAAACTGTTTTACTGTTAAAATTTTTAATCAGTGAAATATGTAAAGGCGGGGAACTGCATCGTTCAAATTTTTATTGGGTGAAATAATTTTGCGAGGCAAATTGTACCGTTCAAATTTCTATTGGGTAAAAAAATTTTGCGCTGGAAATCGTACCGCTCAAAAAATTTTTCAAATATATTTGTTGCAGTGATAATGGGAAATGGTGCATTTTGAATCCGTTGAGAACTGAAATGGGAAAAATTGGGCCGTTCGAATTTGAAAGCGGGAAATTGTACCGTTCTCAAACTGGTTGGAACATTTATAACATGTTTGTGAGTTTCTGCGCGGGAAAATATTGCCTGTTCTATCGCTCGAATTAGTTTTACTTAAATTCCACATTATAAGATGTTTGTCACTGTAGGAATTTTCAAATTTTCCCCAAATTAGGAAAGTGTGGAAATAGCAAGGGGAAATACAACAATACGGCCTTTTCCCAAGTTTAAAAAAATAAATAATAGATGGTGAGGCAAATAAGAAAAGTGGAAATTTCCCTTTGCATAAATTTCATACCCTTTATTTTTCCCTTATTTTGTTTTTTAGTCTTTGACTCGATACAATTTGAACTGCCCGCGCAGGATTTTTATTGTGAAAAAAATGTTGACATTTTCTTCCGTAATACAGAAAGTAAATGTAATCATTATTCTTAGTCTTCTTCCCGGTTGGAATACTGCCATTCCGTGAATGCTTGCTCTTTTGTTTGTTCGTTTATTTGTTTTTTTAGGGTTTTTTCTCTGCTGCTCCCCGCCAATATTTTCTCAGTTAGCCAATCTTTTATGAATCCGTTACGACTTACACAGTAGCTTACTTTGAATGAATGTTAGATTCAAATGTTCTTCTTCCCGACGGCGCATAAACAAGAGTATATGAGCAAGAGTCAATAGTAGTCTGTTTTTTTATTTGTACACAAACAACACACTCTCACTCGTACGGGTTAATTCAGTTAATTAATTAATTAATTAAAACTTTTAATCGCAGTGCGTATTGATGTAGTTGTATAATTGTAATAGTATATAACTAATATATATTATGTAGTATTTCCAGTCAGTGGCACACTACACTACAGAATAGATTATTATTATTATTTCATGTCCGTATCATCAGATAATGTAGAATTATGTTATATTATATCCCGATAAATTCGATAAATTCCGTGTCAAATCCCATCTTATGTATAATTGCTAATTATTCTTCTCTAACCAGTCAGCGAGCGAAACTATTGTGGAGGCAGTGCAAGTCTTCGTTTTTTTGTGAAGGAAAATGTGGGCAAGTTTTAAATTGTGTACATCATGTGTGCATGAGGATGAGGACGTTTTTGAGAATGTAATGTAATGTGTTAACATTAAAAGGGAAAATATTTACGACAACAACAACACCAACAACAACAACAACTCTGAATATCTAAAGACTGGTATATAAAATAATAGTGATAATAAAAATAATACTATCGTTTTAAAAACAAAAAGCTTTTAAACAGTAAATTAATATCTGTTGGTATTGAATATTATGAATATGAATATGATGATGCTGTGTAACTGGATTCCGTTCAAGTGTGTATATTCTATGCATGTATATAAATATATATGTACTGCATTGTAAAAAAATGTGGTATGGTTTACCATACCGCTACCACCACCACCACCACCACCTCTGTGTGTGTACTAGTAAATATGTATATTTAATCTCGCAGATGAATGACAGTGAGATTTTGGCGCGCCTGTTTATTTATTATTATCATTATAAAATTATGTTATGAAACTCTACCGTGAGTGTAATAGTCCATATTTATTTTTCCGTCTCTGAGAGGATTCTATTATTATTGTTCTGAAGCGATGATCATGTTGTAGAAGAAGCGGATGCATGTCATTTTTTGTTGTTGTTGATGATGTTGTAGTAATTACATAAAAATATGAGATGAACAAGCTTTAAGAGGTTATCATAAAAACTGTATTAATAAATGTAATTAAATTATTAATGATAATACAATCGTCGTCATGTGAGCACGATGAGTAAGTCCTCCACAGTAAGTCTCTGTGTGTGCCCCAAGTCCCTATCCGTACTATATTTAATTTGTATACATACATACAGTCATGCATATGTAATATCAGGTTTCGTATATGACGGCATCATCCTGTTGTGTTCTCTCCTCCGAGTAAATCCGAGTCGTTAGGTAGAAAAATAGTACCGTTGTTACAGTTTAGACGTGCAGTGTGCATTATAGTAATTATTAATAATTACTAAATGATAGTTGTGTGATATTTTCAAGTCGAGTATGATGATTATGATAAAGATGATGATCATCTGTAAATGTGTGTGCTTATGTGTGTGTGCACGTGTGTTTGTCACTTAATATAGTGGAACGGAATTTCTTGGGAATTCTCAGAGGATTTTGTGGGAATTTTGAAAGAAGTGGGAGGGAAGTTTTGAGAGAATCAGGAGACAATTTTGAAGGAATCGGTAGGGAAATTTGAAAAAATTGGGAAGGAATTTTGAAAGAAAAATGAAAGAATTGGGAGGGAATTTGGAAGGAAATGGTATGGAAATTTGAAAGAAACAATTGGTATAGGAATTTGCAAGAATTGGGAGGAAATTTTGAAAGAAACAATTGGTAGGAAATTCGGAAGAGTTGGGGGGGGGGAATTTTGAAGGAATTGGTATGAAAATTTGCAAGAATTGAGAGGGAAATTTGAAAGAAACAATTCGTAGGGAATTTTGAAGGAAAAATGAAAGAATTGGGAGGGAAATTTGAAAGATTTTTAGTGTTGAATAGATTGGCTATTGCAGTGTTAGAATAACTATGTTTAATGGTTTGGTTTCGGTAGGGAAAGAAGTGGGGCGAACTTGAAAACTACAAATTGACGACATCACCAACAAAACAACAACATTAGTACGGCATAAAAGCTATCAGTATCGATTCTGAAGATGGCCAAGTTGTAATAATTGCTCGAATAATAGTAATAATGATAATAATTATACTTGTTGCAATTTTTTATTGCTATTATTAACGGTGAAGGAATGTGTGAAGGATTTGTGTTTTAGTAGGTGGATGTGAAAGATGTGTTGTTGAAATGTGTGGGAATACATGTGTGTGGAAAAAATTGGTTGAAATAATGTAATATGAATGTGAAGTTGGAGCGGATCCAGTGGATTCCGACTTTGTTGGATAAATATGATGGAATTTTATTATGATTATTATATTTATTAATTAAATTAAATTATTATTATTATTATTGTGACTATTATTACTATGAGAAATAATGGGATGAGCATGATGAAACATTATTGAGTTGATTCTCATGAGAATGGAGAGAAACAAAATAATAACATGTTGTATAAATATTCTTATCCAAGTCCTACATTAATTAGTTTATGACTGATGGTATCGAATGATCGGGTTTTTCCAGAAATATCCTTTTTCGGATTGATTCTAAACTTGTTACACTAATTTTAGCTGATTTTCATCGGGCTGGACATAATGTGCTTCGCAAAAGGCTGTAGAACATCTATATTGTTGCTACGTGAATGTAATGTTAATGGTACATATTTTACACCTTATAACAACAGCAACCAAACAACATGACAATGGCATGTGTTCGGGTAATGACGGCACGTTACTGATAATGTTTTGCTATGAAATGTCTTAATTTGTGTAGTTTGTTTTGTTCGCGCTATATTTGTTTGAACTTTTCCGAAAAGGGTATACAATTTTTTTGTAAAACGTAGAAGACCGGTTGTGGGTGGGAAATTTGAAAGAACATTTGTCTTCGAATCTTTTTCTGTTTGTGTTTATTTGTGAGAGAGATGGAGAGGCTCCAAAAATTGTATGATTCATACTGGTGAGGCGGGAAAGTTTTTCAAAAAATGTATTTTCTTTTTGCGAATGGATGGTGTGAAAATTACATATTTTTCTCTCTGGTGGAGAATGGAGATGAAATGTAGGAGAGAATTTCAAATTAATTGAAAAGTAGGAGGCAACTTTAAATGAATTGAAATGGAGGAGGGACTTTTGAATGATTTGAAATGTTGGCAGTAAACACACACTTTGGGTTGAGGTGGTGGAGTTTGTAAAACTATGGATAATTTGTGATCAAATTCTGATCAGACTGGAAGTTGTGCTGACGTTTGGCGAGAGTTGATTGAGGGTCGCGATTTGGAATGTCATCTCAAGGTCATTCCTGTCAAATTTATGGCTGTCTGTTTTTCCCCGTCAGTACTGTGGAAGAGCCCGTCTCCTAGTATAGCAGTGACTAGTATGAGGACTGTGTGGGGGACCAATACGGACCCGCCGTTTTGTCACTTTTCAAAGGGTTTGACCCTGATTTTTTGCGCCTTCGACTCCCAAGGATAAATTTGTTGGAACACTGCCCTTAAAATTTTGGTCTTGTTGTTGGACAAATGTTGTAAACGTCTCAGTCGATTTGAGAAGGCCTGTGTACTACACGTTCACAGTGACTGGGTCGGCCGGGGTTGAAATTTCCCATATTTTGAGTCTGAGGTTAAATGTTTGCTTGCGATGGCATGAATGCGAGGTCAACCTTTGTGATGAACGGATCCATTTGTTTGTTTCTGGGTCATTTTAGGATGTGAGATGAATTTTTCGAGTGTAATTATGTCTATAGAATTTCTTGGTAGCGTCATAAAACAGTGTTTTTCCCGCTCCTTTCCGCATTAGATTCCGGGTTTATTTTCAATAATATTAACAAGGATAATATTTAGAAGATAAGTATTTTGATTTTTGGAATTATTTCAGTCATTTTCCTTGCAAAAATACTTGCAGTTTGTCGTTGACAGGTTTTGGTGTTTTTGTTTCCGAAACGCCATGTTTAGATTTCCCGTGAGCTTCCGTACAAACTTCCAAAAACTCCCGCCTACCTTCCCTCCTCTGCCGTGTCGTGCCAGTTTCAAAATTTGTGGCGCCGGAAGCTCTACATATTGCTCGTTCTATACAATACTTAACTATTATTTGTCTCGACGACGACGAAAATCGATTTTTTAAAGTAGAATGTCTGTTTTAATTTTGGACATAATTGCTGGGTTGATTGGATTGGACTGTGTAATATTTCATACCGAGGCGGGAATTTTAAAGATTTGAACATGAACATGAAAATAACCATCACACTCACACACACAAACCAATAAACAAACAAACAAATACACAAGTTGGAAAATCTCTCAAGACAAGTCTGTGCAATTCAAACCTAGGCTTCGTGCAAAAATTATGTAACGCCAAAAATTGAAAAAATGACCCACCATCTACCCCAGTAACGCTTTTTTTAAAATTGACTTACATGGACAGTAGCGGGGTCTCCCACCCCAAGCACGTTACGTAATTTATGCACGATGCCTTACACCACAAACTTTTCTCTCCAACAAATTTTGACGTGTTGGAGGCGAAAAGGGAACATTTTCGAAATATTACAAAAATAAACAGTCATCCTCAAGATCAAATTGAAGACGCCAAGATGGAGTTACAGTAATACTGTAGTGAAAGTGGGATTTGGTGGTTTAATGACAAAGATGAGATACCCCTACTGCATAATTGTCATGTACTTGTATGCGAACGTACATGAATGAATCAAGAACGTAAAGTAGATTAATAGTTTAGGCGGGAGTGTTAAAATGACTATCCAACATGATGATGATGTTAAAAATGCGTGCAGAAATATGTTGTACGTAGAGTTTGGAAGCCTAAATCTATAATGCAAGCATTTGATGTAGCACCGTTATTACTTTTTTCAAGTCCCTTTATCACAATTGTAAAATAATTTCATAATTTTATCATTCGAATGAATCATACCCACTTCAAACTGTTCCCGCGGAATTAAATATGCATAATGTAATCATGATATTAATCACAAAATGATTATTGTTAGAGTCCTCGTTTAATCTTACCCACAAACTATAGTAGAATGAATTGAGAAATGATGTAAAGCAAGTGGTATGGAGGAGTGTATGTAAAATAAAAATGAAATGTTTCAGAGTGGTTGGGAATGATCTGTAGAAGATGCGATATCATCTTTTTTAGTAGATATCTAGTTGCTGTTGTTGTTAATGGTGTGTGTTCTATTTTATGTGTGTGGGTGCCTAGGAGAACGGGAAAATGCCGTGTAAAATGTTGGTGTGTTTAGGGAAAGATGATGAAATAATTATTATTTTTCTGGCTATACATTGTAAATATACAGATGTTAACTGTATCCAGTTACGATGGCTATGTCAAACTATATGATGAGAATTATTATGTGCATGTGGAAATTAGTAACCATATTTGCGTTTTGAGCATGAGAGAGCGAGAGTCAGTCAGTGTATGATCGGTCAGCTATGCATGTATATATATATATATATGTTTGATTGTGAATGAACACAAAGAGGATGATGATGATGACGACGACGATGATGACATGTACTGATGAAGATGATGATGATAATGCTGTTGTAGTAATCTCCATGTCACACGGTTCAAAATGGTACAAACTGGTATGAATTGTTATATTAACTATAATGAGGTGACATTTATGGTAATTGGTAATTATCATATAAAATATAATATGCATGTGAAATTGTGTTTGAGGGCTTGTTTGATGAATCAGTCGTGTAAAATGAATATGATGGATGATGATTATGGTTGATGGTAATGATGATGATGTGAATGAGAGCGAGAAACTGTATGGAAAAAAGCGCGCGCGAATGTATGGGATTGTATATGATGATGAGCGAGATGATGAGGAAGAGCTGTGGTAAGAAATACAATTTAGCACTACGCGACCTGCTCTTAGCGGCGGCGGCGGCGATGGCGACTACGACGACGGCGCGACGGATGTTTCAATCTTAAAAAATAACGTGTGTACTGGAACGATCCAGCAGCAGCGCTGCATCAACTATATAAAGATATAAAAACTGTGTACATCCTTGAACTGATGAGAAAAAGAGAGGGAAATTTGACACAATCCAAATTATTGTATTCACTGTTCACAAAAAAAGTTGGCCGTAATGGGAATTGACGAGGAAAATAAGTGCTCAGATGTAACGAAAAAAACCAAACAAATCAGCATGGGGGATGAAAAAATTACTTTTAAAAGTTCCCGCTCGAATTTTATCTACAAAAATTATATATACGAAATATATATACATACAGCCTGATCGGGGAAGAGTTACGAGCATGTTGAAAATGGGGAGACGGATTTGAAAACATTATTGTTATGATTATTATTAATGTATTGTTATTACTATTATTAATATTATTTTATGAGTTCAATGGGTATAACCGTCGTCCATTGTTCTCGCTTGTTTGTCGTCATGTAGAAAAATTTATGTATTCTTCATAAATGGGAGATAAAGTTAATATAAACATATATGTACATATATACCTATATATATATGTATATGTACGTATATGCTCTGCTGATCACATCCTTCCATCATAAATGGGAAATAAATACAGCGGGAAAAGTAAAAGAAAACAAATCATTCTCATTTTTAATCAGTGGCAGTACCAAATGAATCTCGGAGCAAAGTTCTAATGGAAAACACGACAGATGGCACGTTTTGCCGTTTTGCGGTCAAACATGAGCGGGAGTTGGGAAAATCCAGAATGAAGTATGATCTGAGGAAACTTTCTATGAATGTGAGTAGTAATGGAAATGACTTAACGTTGCAAACGTTCTGGGCCACCAAGCGGGTTACTGGAACACTCTCAGCTCTCGTATTCAATCCTGTGGTGTGTTCGGTGCAGGAAGAGAGAAGATGGATAAATGAATTGGACCAATCAACGCTGAGCTCACGGCCTACTCTCTCGACGGCACTCTGCGAAACGCTCTGGAAGTATGCGGAGATCGAACATGGTGGTAGCGTTGTGAGTTTCGCCCAGCTGTATGGAGACCAAACTTGCGTAACCTACTGCTGAACTTTCTACCCAGTGAATTGGAATGGCCTCCAGAAACCAAGGAACCTTCTCGGGCGCGCCTACCCTCACCTATACAAGCGGACGGACTGCTGCCGCGCGGCGGAGTTGGAACGACGATTTCATACGTGTCAAGCGCTCCTGACTGCGCTTGTTTTCGGACAGAAAACGGACTTTCCCTGAGGTCGAATGGGACTTTTTTGTTAAATTGTGATATTTTCTCCAGTGATTGATTTGTGAGATTCCAATTGAATTTTCACTTTTCTGGCGCGGTTCTTTCATTAGGAAAATTGGGATAACAAATTTTATGTGTCAATGAATTGGACTTTGTAGTCCCAACTCTCCTGTCCTTCTGTGTGCAGACATTGTCATAGATTTCCGCAGATGAGGCGCGCGTTTCCGAGGTCAGTTTGACGATGCGCCCAGAGGTATCGACGGTGTTGAAGTAGCGCACCAACATTTGCGTTTTCGCTAGTTGGCCATGTTGTGAAATTTTTCGGCTGCCTGTCAGATTGCATTTGTAATTGACTGTTGCCTGTCAGCCAGGTTGTGGACGTTAGTCAGTCGTCCAAATCCAGATAAAAGTACGGTTTCCGAAAATGACCCTGGCATGACGTTTTCGTAATGGAAATGGATTGACAGCGAACGTTCTGGACTATAAAATGCGCCTCTATAGCACTCTCAGCGCACATCACCAAGCCTGGGGGTGCCACGGGCGCTGGTGTGTTCGGCGCAGGGAGAGAGAGGATGAGAAGATGGAGAAATAAAGTAGACCAGTCAGCGGTGAGCACATGGCCCATCATTCCACAGTAGGAAAGATACATAGTTCACGAAAACTCAAATTAAAAATTTTAATTTTAATTTATAAAAAATTTCTAAATTAAAATTAAAAATTCAGAAAAAAACTAAGTTTGAAATTTAAGTTCAAATTTCTGTTTGAATTTCTGTCCGCCTACAATAAAGTTTAATTTCTGTCCGCAATAATGCTCACTCCACTTCCCAGCACGCTCGCTATTTAGAATTCAGATTTTGAACTATTCTTGGTCAAGTCCACATCCCGTGCAAGCATCTGTATCAGTTTCTATCGTACGCTACCACCTTGGACTTTGCTTTCTGTACTCACAAAAAAGTTTATTGA
>WJFA01001283.1:0-22641 GCA_009870155.1 Pseudobourletiella spinata | reverse complement strand
AACTAGTTGGTCGCGTATGCAATCGTTGGACGTGTATGCACTCGTTGGACGCGAATGCACGCGTTGGATGCATACACACTAGTTGGACGCGTAAGGACATGCTACACGCGTATAAACACGTTGGCCGCGTATACAGAAGTTGGACGCGTATACACACGTTGGACGCGTATACACGCGTTGGACGCGTATACACGCGTTGGACGCGTATAAACTCGTTGGCCGCGTATACACGCGTTGGACGCGTAAAGACGTGTTGGACGCGTATACACGCATTGGACGCGTATACACGCATTGGACGCGTATACACGCGTTGGACGGGTATACACGCGTTGGACGCGTGTTAGAGCACCAGACGCGTTGTAGTTAGTCAGACGCGTGGGACGCGCCATACGCATCAGACGTGTATTTTACTAATACCCGACACTAGAGGTACGTCGTTCTGTTTCATGTTTTGACGCAGAAAATTCACAAAAAGCATCAGACAGCGCTCAAGTTATTATTCAAAACAAAAGGCGTTCCGTTCCTTTCATTTCCCGAATCTCTTTTCCAAGATTGTAGATAAGCATATATATCTATATGCTTCTCTATAATCTTGCTCTTTTCGACGTGGGCTCTTTCTACGCTTCTACGCTGATTGTTTTATGTATAGTGTTCTGCGCATCGCCCCTAGGAATAGCATGTGATGCTCACGCTCATGCGTAGCTTGATTGTTTCTGCTTGCACTACTATCGGTACGGTAATTCAGACTAGTCGGATCGGAACTGGTAATTATGGACTGCATTTAAGGGAGCCCATTAGCATCGAGTTTGGAGACATGGTCCGGAAATAAAAGTTACCATTAGCGGATATCCAGCGGAAATTAGATGGGGTCGGCTAAACGAGGTCATACTGTACACTGAGCTGTTGCCCCTGAGTAAAAAATAGCAATTTTGAAAACTAGCCTCAACATTGAAACACGCACTGTACGATGAGGATAGATTACATAGTGAACCAAAATAAATATTAGGTCTCACATCAAGATTATAAAAGCATGCTTTTATAATCTTGGTCTCACATGTGTGAATAGTAAATATATACGTAAGGTAGGTCAATGAAGCGAAATTAACTGTTTAATACGGGGTAAATTAAGCTGGTTCTACAAGTTTATATTTGTTGAGAATGTGTATGTGTAGTGCATTTCTGGCTACGATGTGTTCGCAATTCGCAATATTACAGTGGCAGGTATAAGAGTGAGTTGATCAAAACGGGGCGACATGTAACCCGAATTATTTCATTTAACATGTGAAGGAGCGTTCCCCTCCTTATTTCAGGGACACATTAATGAATCGTGTTTTTTGCAGCTAGCAGCAATTGAAGCAGTCGTGTCAAGCAGGTGCAAGAAAGAATATTTCTTGTGTTCAGTATATTACATTTTTGTTTTCTTGACGCTGGCGTGCAAGTGAATCACTGTGTAGAAGCTGACGGACTGTAGACAAGCATATGTTTGATGTTAGCGGATTAAATAAGAGGATTACAATGAAGCAAGGTCATTCAGAAGTCACGGTCATTCTCAACAAATGTGAGTTTCATATGAAGAGATTTTAATTACACATTTTTGCGGGGTACTTGAATACTAAACATTCAGTCAGCACTGTTTGAATGCATTTATTACAACTCTTAGGTAATCAAAGTCACTATTGAATATCTTTTGGATATTAAGTCTGAAGCGGTATCGCATCAATGAAGAATCTTCAAAAGTCTTCTAAGGTATTTAGTTGCAAAACTGCTTTTCTCGTTGTCGTTATTTCGTAATGGCTTTCTCCATCCTATACCCAGCTCTTTCTAAGTGACTACCCGGTGCATTCCCGTAGCAAAATAGCGTAAGATTTACGTTCTACACTAGTGGTATAATATATATTCATATATAAATCTACGATGTCTCTTCAATTTTCTGGCGCAGTCCTGACACGGTGCGTAGTGCGAAGTCTAAGTGAGCAAGTGGTTGGAAGTGCACAAGTATATCTGGCAAAATTACAATGGAAACACCGAGTAATATAGCATAAAACTTTTACAATTAATTATAGTTCTGAAGTGGGGGCTTTCAAAAAAACCCTGCTACAGGGCTATTTAATGGAGCGTCTACCGCTGTGGAATACATAATACTGTCAGAATCATAATATACGTAAAGTTTCTTTGCATAAATTACACATCTATAAAATGCATGCACAACATGGAAAGTAAAATAGCAATATACGGGAAAGAGCTAGCTAATCTATTTACATTTATACGATACTGGAAATGTTGCGTCAATTACCGACCAGGCCAACATGACCTGAATTCAGTATAAAGAATATAGATTTTTGAATTTAATTCGACGAAGTCATACAGTTGGGAATGTCCTGTAATCCTATAATCTAGTGAGGAGCGGGAAGTCTTCATTCCTTATATTTTTGTAATCAAAGTTATCACACAAAATATATAATTATGGTACCTCGGTCGGTGAGTGTGCAATGCTGCAACAAAGAGCACCATTGCATTGACTAGATTCGGTCACTACATCGTTCCAGTAGGTGAAAAGAAGTCATACATAATATCCCTTTTTGTCCTTTCATTTGTAGTCACCGCAGGTAGAACCACCACATGAATAATTTTAAGTGCAAAGATAAATTAATAGAACTATACTACACAATCTTAACGTGCTATTCTTAATTATCAGGAGCATAAGAATGTTCATGCTCCAACATTTGGTTAAATAGCTGTGCTTTAGCTGGAACGGATAACACGGAGGTTAGGGTGGGCTAGCCATACATGGGAAATTTCAATAAAGGATAGTCGTCATGAAGTTCTAAAGAATTAATATTTCTGTAGAATTCAATGGCCCAACGAAAAGGTGGATGTAACAGTAATCTCTTATATTCAACTCCCAGATTTCATCTACCTCAAGTAAGTTCTAAACAAGCAGAACTGGAGAATAACTTTGGGTACATTTAAATTGGAATAAGGTTAGAGATCATTATATAGTAATACTGCTTAAGACTAAGACTCTATGGTTCTCACACAGGAGCGCAAATACTCATTTCAGGATTTTAAATACGCAAATTAGGATGAAAACACAAGCCTGAACCTCCCAGGAAAACAAACAAAAGAGAATGACAATACCAGCTATTTTGGAAAGATGGCGAATAAAGGGATAAACACCCACAGCTCTTTTTAGATGGTTGGCCGAATGTACTGAAAATGAACGACTGAAGACCAATTGTAGCTTTATTGCTTCCTAAAGGTAAATCGGATTACTCTAACCACCGGCACTAATAAAGCTGAGTATTTGTGAGTTACAGTGTATTTTGGAAATACACTGGATGATAACTACAACGATTTCCCCATAAAACCGGAAACCGTTCATTTTGCCATGACGATTTCTTCCATTTGAAGTGCATTCAAAATTTCAAAAGCTTCTTTCACGAGTTAATTTGAACATTCGAGATAACTACTGCGACTTGGAAATTTAAAACATATTCTCACTCACAATTAGATGGGCTTGTCTTGATTTTTGAAAATAAAAAAACATACTAATGCGATCAAAAGTTGAAAAAACGAAGGAGTAAACCAAAATTATAAAATTATTTTGGAAAGGTCCGTTTAAAATTCCACTTCATTTGTCCCGACAGGTAAAGTTCAGCTAAACAAGTCTTCCTGATTTTTTGTAACCAGAAATAGATAAATATAAATAGGGGTACATATAAATCCGGAACCTATAGCACCAGTTTGTTTCCAGAACCACTGAGAAATATTAAAAATTTTAGGGAAGAAAATATTAGTCAAATCTCATTTTTTGATTTCTAGTAGATATTTTTTCCATGAAAGGCGAGAATTGTATTCAGATTTCGGATCGTCCTATGGACATTTCCTCTTTGTTTTTGAGATGTTTGGAACACTCGATTCGAGTCTCTAAAGTTCCCAAGCGACATGGCTCATCAAAGTTCTCTCCTCTCGTACTCCTTCCTCCCTATCATACACACTCAAGTTCGAATTAGACAAACAGACCTTCGATGCATTGAATACTCTCACAGGAGTCTCCGGGCAGTTGATCTGGTACCATGAGAGTGTTCCAGTCTTCGCATGGCTTTTCCTTAGGAACTCTCAGCAGTTTGATTTTTTCGGGTATCTCGCTCGCGCTCTTTTTCCTCAAGATCCTGTACATGCTGAAGGCCTGCACAAAAGTGTAGCATTAGAAGAGCTAATGCTTGGACCCGCTCCTCGCACTTGATTGCCTGATGAGATGCAGCGATTTTGGAAGCTGCGGAAACAGCGTTGGCCTCTTCCTTGGTCAGCGCGAGGCGTTCACTCGACACCAAATCAATTTCCTCTTGTAGTCGGTTAAGCTTTACATACAAAACACGAACACGTTACGATGGTCCTCCAGTCAAAAGTTGACCGTTTCAAGGGTACAGTACACTTTACAGGAATTCAACCATTTGTAAGTTTGATACATCAAATTTTCGGCTAAACACTTATAATATCACGATGAAGACAAAGCGAACATTAGTTCAAAAGGTCTGAGTAAAAAACCTTGGATGATTAACGGAAACAGAAACTATACAATTTCATCCTCACCCATCATGCCAAGCGCATTCGTGAACATCAAACAAAATATTCAGAGGAGAAACTCGGAATGTTTGAGTCCTAGCATCATGCTAGCATCGATTTACTTGATACATGCTTTAAGTTTCATACTATAGCACCGACGTTGCAACATACCTGGGTTTCCATAAGCTTATATATATAGATTTCTAAAATAAGAAATCACAGTTAAACAGAGCAACACATCTACACATTATACGATGACAAAACCCAATCTGAATAATTTCAGCTCAATCGTGTAAACGACGAACCTTATACGAAGATCAGCTGCATTTACACAGCACCCTGCATCGGAATTTATCAATGTGAACAAAAAGGGGATGCCCGTACAACGACGATGGTAAAAAAACTTTTGGCCAACACATGGCTAGTTTGGAAACAAAATAAAACAATTGAGTGCGATCAGGCTCGACATCACGGTAGCCAAAAGAAGTGCCTAAGACATCAGAGTAAAGCTTTAAAGCCTTTGAAAATTTTAGAAAAGAGCTTCCACACTTTAGTGTTAGGCGGAGTAGAGAATATATCGTAATTAAACTAAAATCACATACGCATACACAACGATCGTAATTCATATTCCAATGTGCTTTCCAAATTTGAAAGCGAAATTTGAACAGCCTTTCCTAATGTAAACATACACTGTGAATACGCACGAGTCATGCAACTTCCGAGTTCAGATCTGAGAGAACCGAACGTGGAAGCTTGACAATTATCTACTAGGTACCAGAATCCAGACAAAGTTAGGCCTCAAATATGGATGGTGATACTGAAGTCTTACTGTCCAAGATTTTCCCGTATCCTGAACGATTTTAAAAATCTAAAGCAGCTGCCACAACGACGGAAATACAGCCAAAATGATAGACTAGAAAAATATTGTAAATGCCAATGTGAGCTTGCAACGGAAAAAGTAACGAACAGGCCAATAGTTAAGGTGTGGAAATGCCATAAATTAGTATCGACAAAAGAATGGCAGCGATACACAATAAAACAGGCAGACACGTTCTAATGGAACTAACCACGTGGTTAAGTTTTTGTTTTCGATCGGCAAGTGTTAAATTGCAGAAAACATCTCTTCCAGTTTCTTTGGCCAACGAAACTAAATCATCGTCATTAGAGTGCTGAATCAAATGTTCAACTGCGGCATTGAGGTCATCCGCGGATATTCCCACACCGTCCACATCTACTGAATCCAAATTTTCAAATGGGTTCGAGCTGCACATATTCCCACTACTTGCAGACGCAACGGATGCCTGAATCATGACAGACAATTACAATGTATTTTTAATGAAATAACTGCTCATCGACGAACGATCATTTCAATCCACAAATTTCACTCACTTTTCGGCTGGTGGTAGGCGAGGCTTGCGGAGACTGAGGTAGGCTTCTGCTGGATGAATTTGGGTTAAGTGATGGAGGTAAAAGATTTGTGGCAGAACCAGCTCTGCGTAACTGAGCGGAACGATTTTGAACAGCACTGACAATCAATCCTCCAAGTGTTCGGCGACGAATGCTCGAGCCCTGCAGGGAGTAAATTGACTGGTTGATTCTAATTCATCCAAGTTTGAACCTTCAGTAAAATTAGTCTTCCTATTACTTCCACATACCGTGCTATCCGAACTTAAGCTTTTTCTGGAAGGTTCGTCTTCGTCATCATATTCTGTGTTCAGCGCCCGCGTTGGTTCACTATCAGTCGTGATAATTTCTGGAGTAGTGGAGCTGCTCGACTGATGGACATTTTGACTAAAAGATACATCGGGATGCCGAATTTCGAGAGAGCCTCTGCACACAGTGTTGGCCACACACCTCTCGTGACATTTTTTGTGACACTTCATGTTGCACAAATCACACATGTAGGCCTCCTTCAACCAAATCTAGGAATAATCAACCAGAATCAGTGAAACAACATAATAATAGTATATGATAGAATCTAAAAATCTGAAAATTCTTATCAACCTTTTTATTGCAGTAGTTGCAAACGGTAGCGCTGCGAAAATGAGTCCTCACAAAATGGTGAGGTTGCGGTTCTTCAGTTGGGCTTAACTTTGTGACATCCGCCGAGGCTTCGACAGCGGTTTCCACTAACGGCCCTACTGCGTTGGTGGAACACTCAACGGAGTCCTTTCTCTTTTGAGCATCATCTGCCGCTTTGTATAAGAACGAAAGGCTAATTGTTCCGTAGCACATATGGGGCTCAAACCCAGAATAATCTTTCAGCGTATGTTCTCTTCTGCAAATTGACAGCGTTCATAAGTAAGTCAAAAATCTTTCCCCGGAATGATAATTTATGATTAACTTCTTTAGCTCTTACGCAGCTGCAGCACTCCCGTCTGGTGAAGCTAGGTAGTAGTCTTTTACGAAGTACCCCATTCCAGTCGTTGAACATTCAGTGATTAAATCACAAACTGGAATAGTTAGGACCCCCACCACGCTGTCCTCGCCAAAAGGAAACGTTTCGTCGTTTTCTTTCTAATATACCAATAGATTGTAACATACATTGGGATTGTTCCTCAAAACGGTGCAACAGATTTCCACGACAAGCTGCACGGACGCAAAAATCACCTTATTGCTTCTTTTTGAAGGACTACTTGTGGGGCTACTGCTGCTGCTGCCACCCTGATGCTTGGCACGGACCGAGCTCCACAAAGTGAGGTTCAGATACCTGTTGGACTCCTCGACGTTTAAGCTGAATGACTCCAAGAAAATTGGATCCTATTAAGCAAAAGAATCACTGTGTCACTTGCTCCCATGATCATGGTCACGAACTCATGAAGTTATTCATGATTTTCTATAAGAGAACAAAAAGTTACAATTATTACTTTCGTTGACGGAAAGTCTTTTGTTCTGAAGACCTGCTGCACACATTCTTCTACATGAGGTTCATTTGCGACAGAGAATGCGAAGGATCGAGAAATTTCCATAACATTTTTCTCTGTTTCTGTGGTTTCATCCGAGCTACGCCGGCTATGACACTGACTTGACAATTCAGCATCAACTACGAGGTTATTTCCCCTCTTAGGCTCTGAAATGCTGGATTTATCCTCTCCGTTCCTTGAATCTTCAGCTTCAGATGCGGCTGAAACAGTGAAGCGACGCCTCACCCTCCACACAACTTTCATGCAAGAGCTATTTCGAAAGTTTTTTATGCACTGCTTTGTTGTTGTGACATTTTTGCCATCCACAGCAATTATTTCATCACCAGGTGCAAGTTCCATCATGCGGGGAAATCCATCATGAAAACTTCCACTTCTTCTGTTCAAAGTGGTGTTCACAGACTCAACGGTTGGAACATCGTTTTGCCTAAGTTTGCGAGAATTATTTTCATTAAAGGGTGGAAAATGTAAAAGGCAGAACTCCTAATAACAAATCTAGTGAGGACGTGTCATCCTTCAATAGCTTACTGAATTAGGGTGAAATCGAGGCTGACTTCCCGTTTCGCAGTTTTCACGCATACGACATCCAAAACGAGAAAGACGTGGTCAGACGACGTATCAGGGTAAGCTGCTACCCAATTGAAGTCTCCTGTAAACATCAATCAATAATAAACATTTACTTTTATATCGTGATCCGTCAAAATTCATTTTATTTGCATTCTCCTAATCTTGAAGCTATTACGTCAGTTTATTCGTTCTAAAATTTCTTACCAACAGCGACATGAGCATAGATGTTTCCATGTAAAAGTCCAGGCATCAGACCTCGACATTCAATCAGTGTAACATCTAATACCCCTTTTGATTCAGCTGCTGGAGCACTATCAGGAACCAACGCTGCAAGAATGTGCTCCACACGGGTGAAAAACGGCTTGTACCGGATTTTAAACATTGGAAGCGTGTGTTTTTTACGAACTGATCGTTTTAACTGTCAACAAAAATCGGAAGATTACAGCCACCCAAAAATTAATCGTGCAAAAGGACTTGTAAGATGCTAAAATTTAGATTTCGTACCTGACTAGCAATAATTGAAGTAATCTGACTGAAACTTTTTCCATACAGGTGGGATACTACGGAGATGTCGATATTGGGGTTTTCCACGAAGCTAAAAGACCAATGAGCATATGGTTCCGTGCTGAACTGCAAACGAGCTTGGCCTTTGACTCCATTGACTAAAGTTCGTCAAAACATCAAAAAATGTGTTTTAAAATATGCAATGGGAATGTTGAACATTTGATATCCCAAACTTACACTGCACGGAGAGAAAGGCTGAATGTTTCAAATGCGTCTCGGCCTGAATGGCAAATTGAAAACCTCCGGCGTAGTCAATATCAACAAGAATATCCAACGTCGATATACTTTTGAAAATTGGATGTAGCTCTATGTTTGATGTTTTCAACCAGTTTACAACAGGGAAATTCTGTCCAACATCCAAGTTATGGATCTAAAGAAAGTTAATTGAAATTTCACGCCAAACGTTTATCGATGACCAGAACCAACGAAAGGTAGAATTTTTTTTACCGAAATACTTGAAAAGAATTTTCCCAGCACAGAAGTGGAGAGGAGCTCTTCGAATTCCATGGATAGTTTTCGGAGGATCCACCTCCGAATTGGCTGAGAGTTTCGTAATTCACGGAACAGGAAATACAAAATGAAATTAAGGGCCCAGCAGCTTTCCTTGGATTTGCATGATTCATCATTAATCTTCGACAGAAGAACCTTAGAAAAGTCACGATTCAAAGCCAAAGTTCAGTCAAAAGTTCATTGTGGAAAATTAGAAAATAAACTTGTAAGAGCTTGCACTTGTTTCGACATACTTACAGGTGGAAGCTGAAATGTAGACGAGTTTGCAAGTGTCGGCTTGTCACCAGCATTCTTCTTTGAATCTGGGTCGTAGAAAAATGAACTCATCACATACCACACGCTTCCAACGACAAGGCTGATTCCAAAAACCAGCCCCAATAAAAATATCGCCACGTATGAAATCATTCCGCCTTTTCTTGAAGTTATACGTTGTCGCTAACTCAGCTTTCCTTTAACTCCAGCATTTTCTTTTTCTCCAGTTCCACAATCAAAGCCAGTTTATCATCAGGTCGTGTCTACCTATAATAATTTCAAGCAAAACTTTTGTCAGCATAAGTACCAGTACCAGTAAAACAATATAAAAAAATCCAAATATAATTAGTAGTATGAGTAGAAATTGACATCTACTGCGTACTCGTACTGATTTCAATATTTTATCCCCATGCACTCACAGTTTCTTTCTGGATAACGGAAATAGATTCAAAACTTCATATGTACTTCTTTCCGTAAAGTGGTCAAATAAATTATTCCACCGAAATATTTGAAATCATGCCAACATCAAAGTTGCAAATTCCATTATAACAGTAAATATGTGAGCCTATAATCACCGTACGATTTTACTTGTTTCCTTTTTACAATGACACAACGTCAAATTTCTAAACTTTGCAAGAATGAATAATACTGGTTGATATTGATAACAATGAAATTCATTCTTGACTACCGTGTGAATCAACAAAATGTTGTAGCCCATCCCTGCCACAAAATAAACATAAGCAGTCAGAGTTCCCACGTATATTAAGATCCGAACTACTGGAAGCGTAGGCCACTTATGGTAACGATAACATGTTGGCCAGATAGGTACAGCTGAGCCAGTTCCGGCTTTTGAAACATATAGTTATTATCCCTGCTGTCCACAGTTATACATCTGTTAACAAAAATTAGCCCTGAATGAATACTTATTAGCATTACTACGAGCGAGAGCAGGTTTCAATCACAACTTATGAAACTCAAATCAGCCAACTTAATTTCTAGCTTATATGTAACACAACAAAAATTTACTGACATTTCTTCTTTACGATATTATATTTGTACCTTCATTATTGTATGCACCAAGTCGTCCTGTTCAAGTAAAATGCGAATTTCAAGTTGAGAAAATTGACAGGAACGACAGGCAGGATAGCTGTAGCACGGCTTGAGTAACAATGAGCAAAGGTACACCACTACGCGTATGCGTCTTGTATGCCTTCTCTCCTATGGTCTGACTCTGAACTTGAACATATGTCGTCGGATTCTGTGGGAAGTTGGTTTCCTCACGGTGCAAGGCGGAGGAAACCCAGAATGCCCTATACATGCTGCAGAGACTGAGACAGAATATCATATTCTGAGCAAATGCTCAACATAAAACAAAAGGTCACTGGATTTTCTCGAGTCGGGCGGTGAACGGATGCCGATTATGTAAACATTTCAGGTTCTTCACCCAACCACTCTTGAGTCGTTTACCAAATGTGAGTGTTTATAATTTATAAATGCCCGGATATGATAGCTTTATCATAACTAATTATTTTCAAACACATTTTTAGCATTTATTACTAATAACTAGTTGTTGCGACTGAACAGACCTATTAAAGCATATCGCTGATCTATAAAATTCTGAAATCGTTGGACAGGTGCATTACGTTGTACGGCGTAGTGGCTATGCAATTCTAACCTCTTTTTTCTACACCACGTATGCTTTAGCATATTGAGCACCAATACCAAGACCTATTAAGCCTTTGTCAACTTGATAGTATTCTCCAGATCAAAACTGGTACTGTATCTTATTTCCAATGACACTACAATTAGCTTAAATAGGGAGAATCGATTGATACTTTATCGCTCTGTCGGTGAGCATTGAGCCCTTGTCAACTTCTGCTGGTGGCTGTCCAGATGTTACATACACACAAGGGGGGGGTTTGAAATCCCGAAAATCCGCGTATGACACCATTGAAGACGGGGGGGGGGGTTCGGGCAAAAAGTGTATGCGATATATGTGGACAGTCCATAATCTGTCGAATAGATGGTGGCATACTCCTAATTTGATAAAGCTGGAACTGTGCGAGTCCTAGTGTAGTGACTTGCCGGTGGCAAAGGAATGACGGAGTGATGGGCCAAGGCTCATCTCCAGTAATCGCAGCAAATCATCGGGCTTTTATTTACTACCCAGTCTTTCTCCATTGGAATGGTGTCTAATACATATTTCCACTAAGCACTGGCTACCTTTCTCACCTAAACGTCCCACCAGAACACATTAGAAATCACGGCAACTTGATTAAATGATTAACAATTGTATAACAAATTTTTGTTGAGAGTTTGGCAAAATCAGGTGCACATTTTTCAAACAATTTAAACAATTGTGGACGCGTGTAATGTGGCCTATTAGAGAGTAAGAGATAAATAATGTAAAGAGTAATGGTAGGTACCTGCTAGGCCATGTCGACTAGAATAAAATTCCATGTCATTACGTTTCGGTAGCTGAGTGATGTGAATCTATATGCATTGTAGAATGGACCATTGAACCTTGACTACCGTTTTAACCGCTTCGCGGGGTATACACACCTCCGATACCTCCTCAAGTCGTAAAACGGTTCTGAAACGTAACCCTGCGGCTTTTGCACGGCAGGATTTATCTCGCATTTGTGTTTCTATGACCAGGGGCTGTTCATAAGTGACGTCATCAAAGGGGTCAGTGGGTGGGTGAAATTCTCCCATTTAGCGCCATGTTAAAATCGTCATCATTAGGGGTGGGTGGGTCCTAAATTTCTGAAATTTTGATGATGTTATTTATGGACAGCCCCTTACTGCTATTAAATTGCAAGCTTGACTCCCATTTCCGAACTCAATATTTAAGGCGTGCAAAATTATGCTCATTTTCAACAAAATTTATGCTTTTTTCAAGGGCTACTAATGCTTTTTCTGTTTTTTTTCAAAACGGGCCCGCAGAACGTAATTGAGCACTGTATATTATTAGCGATGGTAAATTTTAATTTTTAAAGTTCGCCTTCAACGTTTCAGCTATTTTTAATGCGTTATTTTAGTAAAAACAGCTCAGTTTTAATCAGCGGAAACTACTTCCAGGATGGGTAACTAACTCCCTCTACGAAGTCGAGAGTAAGAGCCGATGAGCCAATACCCAATTTCGTAATCCTGCAAAACTCGTCCATCCTGCATCAAAAAATTGGTGAAATAGATAGGTGGGACAGGTGATCAAAATACTTTTTCTCACGGTATGGAACCAGAAAGGACCACAAACAAAGTAAATAAACCTCCTTAGCGAAAAAATTATTATTGATGTACCAAATTTTGGGATTATTTCAAGTGGATTTCTTGTCCCTAGAAATGAGCAGCTATAGCATTTCTGCATTTCTCATGAAATTTTTAAATCTTACGTTAAACGTGAGCTGGAGCGCTAGGTATTGCACTTATAGTGCGTCAAATGTCAACGTGCACTGGTATGTCAAGAATTTGAGCTAACACGGGCCTTTTTCAAATGTCCCCGGTGCACAGCGTCGACACCATGGACAACATAGGGTTCATCAAAAAAGATTTCTCGGAAGGTTGGAGGTCAAAAAGTGAAAAGAGAGGGATATACGCGCGGACTGAAAAATCTCATCAGTTCTCAGTTTCGAATTTCTAGTGAGTACACCTTAACATACACGGTGACTTTTTGCACCTATTGTGGCATCCTGCTGTTGCACCCACCGTTTTTAGAAGGATCCTTTCTATGGATAAATTCCATCTGAAGTGCAGGGTGTTAATAACAGTGCACCAGGCTCTTTTGAAAAGTGGTCCCTTTAAGCTATTTAGGTGCAGTCGTAGATGGCAAGAACTTAACGACGGAGTTCACCCATCAAAGGTAGCAAAAATTCCACATTAGTAACCCGCGGTTCGAGCGACAGTTTTTCCGTCCAACATGCCTCAGTATTCCTGCAAATAGAAGTACCGTTAAGCGACAGCTATTTTAAATTTTTTTCCATCGGTTTTAGAAATTATTTGCCCGAGTTGACGAATTTCCCGCATGAAGTATACTCTCTACTTATGCTTTTTATGCCTTCTGGAGCAAGTTATGCAAATTTACGCTTTGCGAAAAAACTAAAACTGTTTTTGGCGTTATCAAGGTGTCAGATTTCGACTTTACCTGGCTTTCAGGGTAAGAAAGTCTTTTGCTTTTTATGCTTTTTGCACGCCCTATAAAGCGGAGTGGTCTGACATGGGATGGAAGCCCTGTCCTTCTGCGATCAGATGAGGCGTCAAACTTTCGCAACTTTTTACAGGCGAGCTCAGTTCGGCACCAGTGAAATTATTGTAATCATTTCTACCATTCACTGAATTATAGATCAAATTCTACCATATAGTTCTCAAATTGCCCTTAGCATCTTTTCCGACAGCACAAAACATGCAACTTCTGCGAACGACGATCCTACACGGGATGGTTTCATCAATTTTCTCACGTAAATACGGAATCAAAACGAATCGTGCTGGTGAGGTTCTTTGTATTCATCATCCCACCGTTTTCAGACAATACTGTCAACTTCTCCAAAAATTCCATTAATAATTTATGGAGTCATACATCATCGCTAACAATTTTATATGCATTTGACCAATTTTGTGAATGTGAAGTTGATCACTATCAAAAGTTGGTTCAGCTCCATTTACCAGTCCAACTCGAATGTGACATGCGGTATCTTAATATCCTCTTGTTCGTGAATTTACTGGCTGATTTCAGGATCCGACACTTCCTACCCTTCACTCACAGCACACAGAGCACAGAGTACGTAAAGTTGAACATAGAAGAAGAATGCAGTTAGAGTTTAATTGGTATAGTGACCGCCACTACTTATATCTCCTCTTCCGATCTAACAACAATACATGAAAGTAATCAATTATTCAATATGTCTGAAATGTGATGTGACGATGACATCATCGTCGTCGCTAAGAGAGCGAGTCGCGAATTTAAATGGGATGGGAACAGGGATGAGGCATGAGACCCGGGACGGGAATGTTCACTAGAATTATTATTGAACTTTTCTGCTGCCACCGCATGCTGGGGAGACTGACTTTTGTCTTTCCATCGCACTCCCTGTAAGTCTACCCTCTTAGTCTAGTTTTACACAAACTTTGTTGTTGTGCCACTCTTCCCGGTGATGCTGTATTCCATGAGAAACTAATCCTGAGAGGGCTAATTAGTTTAAATCAGTTTGGCGCAAAGTATGTTGAGGTGCTGACTTGCTGACGAGAGAAGTGGAAGCGAGGAAATTAGGAAGAACGAACGACCGAGACAGCAGCACTGGTGCTTCAGTGACACTCTATGACAACCAAAATGGTGGGAGAGCCTGAGTCTAAATTACGTTCAGGAACATTCGCACTACTTTTCACATGGGAAGCAACAGGCCGACAGAATCTCCCAGTGTACCCCCACCGGATGGCCAAGACACCAATAAATTCTGGCGTGACAAGGTTTTTTTGAAAAACTTCATAGCTGGCTCCATAGCTGCCTTCATATCCGACACTGTGGTTTGTCCGCTGGATAGAGTTAAACTGATGCTTCAAGTTCAGGCACTAAAAAAGACGATTGTGACGGAGCCTCGGCGCGAGGGTAAGTCTTTCTTCCCCTGTAGGAACGTCGCACAAGAAAATATAATCAATGGATGTTATGAGTAATAAACCCCCTATTTGACTCTTACCCACACTTAGTTACTGCCAGGCGAGGTATTATTCAATGCTTTCAAATCATCATTGCACGACAAGGTGTCTCCGGTCTGTGGCGCGGACATTCCGCCTCCTTGCTTCACTCCCTTCCGAGTCAGGCGTTTACCTTTGCTCTAAAAGACAAGTGAGGTGGAGGTTTCCTCTTTAAGACACGAGGGAATTTCATAGCTGTGATGTGATGATTTTTACTGTGTGGACCATTGACATGGATTACGATGCCATTTATAAAGTCTATAAGATCCTTAAGCAAGCAGAGGGTGTTGATGGGAATCATTGGACTCCTTGCAGGCTCACAACAATAATCTCCAAATGGGTTGGCAAAAATAAAAGTCCTCTGAGCGCCTTCATGGTCGGGTTCGCGAGTGGATCAATAGTTGGGGCCTGTGTGTCAAGTCTACTGTATCCTCTGGACCACGCGAGAACCAAGTGAGCTGAAATTTTTCCGCCGTAGGGACTTGGATTTGGCAATTCTTCACTCCGCTGATTTAAAGACTCATTGATGGCTCTCAGCTATTGGCTGATTTCCCCGTCTCCACGTTCATGTTGTACAACTGCTTGCCTGTGATAAATTACAGGATGGCGGCGGATATGACGAAGAAAGAGAAACGTGGACGTGGTAGCATCCTCGGAGTTCTGGCAACGACATATAGCAATTCTGGCATACGGGGCGTGTACCGGGGACTTTCCCTCTCCGTGCTGGGTGTAATCATTTACCGGTAAGATTTCCTCTAACCTACAACCGTGAAGTCTACCTACCCTTCTCCTTCTCGTCCTCCTCCTCCTACCTGCAAAGTCGGTCCAGCAATGAACAATGACTCACTCAATGGCTAGGGGTTGTTACTTTGGCCTCTTCGACTTTGGAATGCGCCTGATCCCTGGGAAATACAGGAATGGTCTCCTAGGTCAATTAATTCCAGCCTTCAGTGCCTCCTGCATCGCAAGCTTGGCATCCTACCCTGTGGACACCCTCCGTCGTAATATGATATTGAAGAAAGTCCGAGAAGGTAAGGTATGTGTATGCGAAGGATGAAGATCCAGAACACCATACTGATTCCGAAACTCCGGGATTTAGTCATAAGCACACTTGTGCACGATTTTCATCACCATGATCATAAGGAAAGTTCTCACCCACACAAACCTGGATTTCCAGGGTAGTGTGCGTCATGTTGCCACGAAAATTTATGGTAAAACCGGAATCCAGGGATTTTACGCTGGATCTCTGGCAAATCTGCTGAGGAGTACGGGCGGGGGAATCATGCTTGTTTCCTACAATATTCTCAAATCCATGCTGTAGGTGGAGGTATGTATATGTGTGCTCGGACAGGTGCGAGTCCCAACCGGCTCTACGGGGAAACCTCAAGGAGTTCCAAGTGCTCACCCAACCTTCATTCTCATTTCTCATTCTCTCAGTTTGACTTGGTTTGTATTAGTATTTCCCATTCCTATTGTACTCCAAAAGTAACAATAAAGTGGGCTAAAATCCGCTCCTTGCCGCATGCTTTAATCCGCACAACTTGTGACGGCTTTACTTCCGTGTCTGGACAATGAGTCCCCTGGAATATGCTCAAATCCGCTGACGCTGGGGAGTTTATTTAATATTTTCACTAAGCCCACGGAATTTTCATCAGTTGTACAAAGGCAAATGAACGTTGTGGAATCGGTCTTTCTAAACTAAATTTATGTTCATTGTTACAATGTGCTTGACGCGGTGGCTTCGCGGGAGGATCTCTTTGACGCAAGCTGGTTGCGGATGCCAGTGTTAGTGCTACGACAAGAGTGTTTGACGGGTCTCCATCAAAAGAGCCCTATAGGGCACAATGTATGCAACATGTCTCATTCATAACGTCATTCTTTTTATTTGAAAATTTTCTAACATTACATTTTTATAACTGTTTTCCATTCTAGACCGAAAACTGCATAACATTAAGTACAAAGCAAATGTTCAAGACTTCTTTCAACGATGGCATTATCTAGGAATCCTCCGCACATGTCCTCCTACTTGGGCATGCAGGAGCTTATATATTAAGACTTCAGCACACTGTACCAGTGACTGAGTACGGCATCCTCCTGGGAGTGGGAGGGGGAGCCGTAATTTTGAAGATCACGACCTGTCCTGGTTGTACACACGTGAGTGGCGCATGCCCGAGTTTCTGGCTCACGTCCAAAAGGTGCAACGATTATTATAACATTTTGGAAAACGACGCAGCATCATATGCATTTCCACTACATCAGATCGGACTCAACCTTCCTGTCCTTGAGATGGACTATTGTGGGGGGGGGGAAAGGGAGCACGTACATAGTATAAAATACAATAATTTTAAACCCGTGGGCTTCCGCACACCCACGAAGCTTCAAGCACCGTGGTTCGGCCATCATTGGTTAATCACGCCCACAATGGAACTTTGAGTGTGTAAATTGAATTTTCCTACTATTCATACACTTCAGAGTAAAACAATCACCTACGTGAGGGGTGCAGAACCTATAGGCTAGTAAGTAAATGCATTGCATTGGTGATACAACTTTGGTCAACAAGTCCAACAATACAAGGACACCAGAGTCAGCCCTAATTATACAACTCCCATATATCTTCCTTCAATTCGAAAGTCATCTTACGCAACTGGAGATAGCATTGAAGACTTGATGGCTCCAAAAAGAGCACCCAATGGACCCCCACACTGAGCATGGAATCATTTGTCACCCCTTAGAACAAGTAAAAACTTTCTCTAAGGGATATTTGATGGTTGCAATGGACACGGTTTGAGAGACCGCTAACTGCTGTCACAGTTCTTAATTCAGTCTGAGTACAGTGCTGTGGTCGATAAATAGTTTCAGACACTAGCAGACAACTGGAGTTCTCTCGCATGGGAATCAGGCGCGTTTTTTACATTTGTCACCGTTCGAGATACTTTATGTTCGAGAGGATAATATCTGAACTCACAAATCTCGTCTGGACAATCACATAGAGTGACGTAGATAACCTTCAGATCCCCGCAAGAACTCACAATGAAGGGGGACATTCTTCACTTCAGATTCATTTTGACATTATTCTGGTAGGTCGGTCCTTTCAATCTGGAGGGAGCATCTCTCTTCCGACACAGGGGATGATGCATTGTCAAAGTGGTCGGAGGAGTCAACGACGATTACGACAGGGAGGGAAGACCGAACATCGTTACTACAGGGCTATATATATTGTAAGTACATACACCCAGCTCCTCCACAGTCTCCCGTTTTACAACCAGAAACTGGCTCTTCATTGTTTCAAGAGCACTCTTTAAATATAATATGAATACGCATTTGTAAATTTTTTTGGTATAAACATATGTATGCTTACGGGTGCTATTACTCAGTATAGTTGCCATACAAGACAAGTCAAGTGAGTTATATACAGGCTCCAATCCAACCCCCAGGAAATATTACAGAAGATAAGATATTCTCTCGATATTCACACTATCATCATCATAATCATAATCATCATCATCATAAGCATGCTTCCTCTTTTAGAAGTGCTACACAGGATATCGCAGTTTTCAATCAAGTCCCCCACTCATAATAACAAGGGATAATTTGTACATAAAACTGACACATGAGTACTCCACACGTTTTCTTCCCCCCTCGACTATTGTACATAGACTCCGTAATTTACAGCGTGTTCTTAAGCTATTTAAAAAAACTAAAATTGGAAACGCCGACATTTTTTACACTATAACGATCTTACATTTAAATGGTTCTTCACGATCTGCATATACTATACACTCTCATATCAGCATTCAATTCTTACACTACAATAATCACTCTCCAGAAATGACAAAATATTCTTCCCTTTTCAGTACACATACAAACACACACACACATTAGCTTCAACAAACAAAAGCATTTTTGCAAGTCACATTCACTTTAAAAGAAATAATGCGGGAGGACTCTGCTCAGGAAATTAGCGGCCTAGCGGTTTCACAATCAGGTCAATCAAGTATCCAACACCTGCCTATAATCCCTTTAGATTCCCGCCTACCCACCCACACGCTGAATGCATACACATCCCGCACGACTAATCCTTTTACAAGACTCCTTGGCAATTTTCACATTAAAATATACAAATATTATCGAAAACATATGAAATAGAACTCAAAGCTTCTCACTCCGTACTAATCGACACGAGCTCAGGTGGGACTTTCTTGGAAACATTCAAAGTCTATAACACATAATAAGTGGGCCGTGCGAAAGCTAAATGATATTTTCAATGAGATTACCGGCGAATAAGTTAGGAGATGACTAATTAATCCATGGGAAACCAGTAGCGACAAATGCTACCAAGGATAATATCAATTAAAAAATATTCGAATCTAAAAAACCGGACTGCGCAATAGATAGAAAATGTAAAAAGTCTGAGAGAAAGTATTAAAATTGCAATACAGAACTCTCCCAGCCATCAGAGACAGCGCATAAATAAATATCAACAACAACCAAGTAAACAATTGAACTTAGATTGAGCAGGAGAAAATAGAAAGCTCTTAAAATTAGACAGCAGTCGTGATTCAATAATAATAATAATAATAACAATAATATCCTATGGAATGCATCGAGCTACTATTACACGTGAAAAAACATTTTGTAGACAGTAACAAATTCAAGAATGTGGAGGAATAATTGCCATAATTACATTTCTTTAGGGTGACATTAAACAACTGACAAAGTTGGAAACTACAAGTTTGATGCAGTCGATGAATGAGGACAGCGTGCGATGTAACATGTCACACTACCTCTGAGTTTCAAAGATCACGCCCCATCACAGACAGCTCGACATCTATACTTTAGAAATACTGAGTTGCGGTAGTAAATCAGTCAATAAAATGAGTCACTTGGAAAGAACGAAATTGGAACTAAAAATCCAACGCCGCCGTTAAATTAGGCATACAATGACACAGGCGATCCGCACATGTAATCTTTTTAGTAAGTTTTGGTGTGTTCAAGTAAGTACACTTATGTCTACGCTTGTTTGCGCTCCTACTCCACTCTCACTCGAGTTCCATGTACATATACATGTATTTATATTTATATAGATATATCAAGTTCATCCTGAGAAGACAATCTCCCGTTGTCACACCATATAAGTTTGTTAGTTACCAGCCACACCGCTCGCACACACGTTATAAAAGAGGTACAAGTAGGTAAGAATTACTATAGCATCCATATATTATATGACCGAGATATTCCAAATGGTTTCACAATATAATGATTATGACGCATTCCATGATGATAACTTCAGTACAGGAAAGTTTATCCACACATCAAAAAATTACACTAGTCCTTCACCTCAACTCCATCTCACTTTCTCTTTACATACCGCTATAGCAGTAGCTCGACGGCTATCATTAACTCCGCCGGGCTCTAATTAACTGCGAGCGGATGGTCATACTTCAGTACCGTCATCAACCTCAGTTTGGCTAGTCGTTTGTACTGATTTCGTGGCTTCCGAAGCGTGGGATTTTTTCGCCGGCTTCGGCGGGGGTTTCGGGGGCACTTTCTTCCCACTGTTTGGCGGATGAGGCGGGGGTGGGAAATCACCAGGATTATTCGATGAATCCTGGGGCTTCCATGACCTCGGCAACGTCGCGAGGGGTTGTTCACTCACACCGTTATTATTATTATTACCATTGTTGGCTCCTTCATGCTCCTGGATGGGAGCAAAGCTGAAATTCGGGGCGGGGCTGTGGTGGGAGAGCGGGGTTTGACGGGCTGCTGGTGATCGCACATTGGACGGTGTTAAGGTTCCGTCCCCAAGCTTATTCAGGGACAGTCTCGAGCTCCCATCCGCCGTCGTTCGCGGGCCCAAATTATCATACTTCGGACCTACCTTGACATGGGGAGGGGGACAGGAGCCTGTGGGACTGGGGGAGAGGGGGGCAGCAGGGATATAAGCTGAGGCAGGACTCCAACTAGGAACTCGTGGGCGACGCGGCAGGGTGACGTAACCCGGCCGATTCGGCGGTGGCACTATGACGGCGGGCTCTGACGTGAAGGAGGACACACTAGCGGCGTAGGGGGAGTGGGGACGTCCCCCCACTACATGTTGCCCATAACCCACTGCCATGGAATTTCGACCCGGCGTCGTGTCATACGCCGCCAGAGCCGCAGGGTTCAACTGCTGAGGCATCACCAGCCTCGTCGAGTCTGGTACAGTTGAGGCTGTGCTCCCAGCCGGTGAGTCTTGGGACCGATGAGGAATGTCGAGCAAGTCCGGGTAGTCGGACCCTGCCGCATCCACAGGTATACTCACGCTCGCACCGAAACTCTGTCCCAGGAGCGGTGCGGTCCCATCCATCTGCTGCTGCTGCTGCTGCTGTTGATCAACATGTTGTGGACCCTGCAAGTAGCAATCATATCCAATCCAATCATTTCCATCTTTGCACTTCATCACATCCCAGACAGAACAGAAGCATGAAGAGTAGTAAGTAGAAGAGTAGTAGTAGTGGTAGTAGTAGCACTGGTAGTAGTAGTGGTAGTAGTAGCACTAGTAGCAGAAGTAGTGGTAGTAGTAGCATTAGTAGTAGTAGTAGTAGTAGTAGTAGAAGTAGTAGCAGAGGTAGTAGTAGAAGTAGCAGGAGGAGCAGCAGCAGTAGTGGTTAGTAGAAGTAGTAGAACTTGATGCGATAGTATTAGTAGTAGTAATAGAAGTTGTAGTGGTGGTAGCCGTCGATGGGTGCGGGAAAGACGTCTTTGCCACAGTAGTAAGGGGGATCGCATTTCAAGCTATTTTCCCAATCGTTTGACTCCAAATGTCCAATAGCATATTCCATCAACACGTAGACGTACACAAAATTGTACCAAAAATAGTATTTTAGTAGCACACACACACATACACACACACGCACACACACACAGGCACACACATACACCTACACACTCTAGTTTACGAGAAGCACATGTTCACTACCATACTAAGTCCTAGTAAGTATTCATGCCTAAGACAGTGTTGAGGCGGTTCTCTCTTTTTTTTTTCCTCCAAGCCGCCGACAAGCGGCTAGAACACTAGAATCCATTCTCGACGTTCCCGCATTATCAGCGTCACTGTAGTAGTAGTAGCAGTAGACTTGGAGCTTTCCATCCTCTGAGAGCTTTACTGGCAATCAGTTTTTCCGCTCCGAATGGATCAATACATGGGGGGAAAATTATCAGGGAGCACATTATACCATTACGAAGTGCGGGGGTATATAACAGCGCCGCCGAGAGTAAAAAGGTTCATTGATGAGTGAAGAGCCGATGACGTGAGTTCTTTCACAAAGGGAAATCGGGTTAATGTGCTCCGTAATTTTTTACGCCAATCCCGCCGCCGCCGCCAAGCTCCCCCCTCCCTCCCACACACACAGACAAAGGGAAAAGCGATCCTCCGAGAGTCAAAAACGTTCCCTTTAGAAGTCAAGTGTCCGATCAGCTCTCTCTCTCTCTCTCTCTCAGTGTATAAATTGTCACCGAACTAAAAGTAAATAAGGAGTATCGGCTCGGCTTGAAGTCGTCCCGCAAGTTGTATAGTAGTATAGTACACAGTATATCG
>WJFA01001282.1:0-22674 GCA_009870155.1 Pseudobourletiella spinata | reverse complement strand
ATCCTCATCCGGGCGTCCTTCACGGACGACATGGAGGCCACCTACCTGAAGGACGTCTCCCTGGACGACGCCGTCCGTCAGTACACGCCCAACGGTGTCGTCATGGAGGTTGAGGAGTGCCGCTGCCCACCCGGCTATGAAGGCCTGTCCTGCGAGGTTTGGGCAAATGCATTGAAATTATACTGGAACAGGCAAACTTATTTCCAGTAAATTTCTAAATAATAAAATTATTTTCTATTTTTTAATTTTCCAGAGTTGCAGCGCGGGCTACTATCGTGACCCGAACGACGGCTCCCGCGGCGTACCTGGTGGCTCCTGCCGCCCGTGCCCATGCGGAGAAAATGCGGAGGGTTGTAAGTACGAGGGTGGAAGGCCGATTTGCATCTGCAGACCTGGTTTTAGCGGTCCCAACTGTGACGTCCGAGGTAATCCACGTGACCCAGCTCCGCTGCTTGCACCATTCCATTACACAGGAGTTGGCTCATACATTATTAAAATATATACGCATGCATACACACGCAGACAGTAGTATTTCACATGTCATTGATAATTTGACATGGCTCTGACTATTTACTACTAACTTTTACTTTTGATTTTCCCATTTGCATGATGAACTACTTGCTGCTTTGTGCATGACAATGAAAACAAAACAAAACCAAAAAAAAACTTGGCTGTGCCGTAGACCGCGTCGTAGTTGAACTTTACCCGGTGAAGGTGATGAGTGAGGTGGGGATCGTGGAGGAGTTTCGCTGTAGCTACGAGAGCCGCCTCCCGCTCCGCATTGAGTTTGACACGTTCCCGGACTGGCACTGGCTCGTGGCCAACCTCCCGCCGTCCCCCCGCTTCCTCGGAATGATGAACCGCCCGGCCCAGGGGCTCCCGAGTGATCCCTCGTACGATTTCGGGCGGGACTACACGTGGGACTCGGTCCTCGTCGCGAGGATCCCCATCCTCCCCCTAAATGTCCCGCGTCATTTGCCGCATCACTAACATGGACAATGAGACCGTAGCCGAGGTCCACTCGTGCATTTACCCAGGTCTCACTTCGCCTCTTCCGCTCTCCTATGTCTCTGCTTTCTCTGTCTGTCTGTCTGTCTGTCTGTCTGTCCGACTGTACATCTTGATTTTTGCTTCACTGTAATATGCGCATGCGCTAGTTTTTTTTTTACACGTTTTGTAACCCCCCACCACCACATTTATTTCCAAGGGGGGAAGGTAGTAATAATCATTGTAATTGAACCATTTTCTAGCTGGACCGCCACCCGCTGGGCCACCACCGCCGCCCACGGGTCCACAGATCCAAGTATCCATCTCAGAGCCGGTGATCCAAGTGGTCCAGGTCGGCAGCTCCGTTACGTTCCGATGTAGCGGACGATCTTTGACTGGAAGTCAGGTGGGCTTCTACAAACTTTCACTCATTTTTTATAGCGCAAGTAAAGTGTGTGTTCGATGTTAAAATATGATGCGATGCGATGCGATGCGAAGCATTTTTGCACTCATTTCCATTGTGCCCGCTGGATTTATGGCAATCTTGATGCGGTGCGATGCCCCGCATCGGTGGTGCAGTAGAACAGAAGTCAAGGGCGTTGAAACTGAGAAACTAAAGTCTGATTGTCTGACGCGGGAAATATTGCAGTTGCGAATCCGGTGGGCAAAGGAGGATGGTGCCATCCCGCCGGGCCGCTCCCGTGATGACGGCCTGGGTCTCCTGGTCCTTGACCAAGTGCGACCTTCCGACTCCGGCACCTACCTCTGCACCGTCACTGATGGCTACAGCACGAACGTGGAGCGGGCCGTCCTCACCGTCTCCGGCACGGGTGGCCCGACCTCCGCCGCCCCCACCCGACCCGAAGTTGTCATTTCCCCCGCGAGCCTCAGCGTTCAGCAGGGAGAGCCCGTGGAGTTCCGCTGCTCGGCCCGGGGCTACCCCACCCCGTCCGTGACCTGGAGCGGTGGGCGGACTGGGACGCTGCCATCTTATGTGCGCATAGAGAGCGGCGGGGCCGTCCTCAGGATCCCTGCTGCTCAGAAGTCCGACGAGGCGGAGTACTTCTGCACCGGGAGCAACGTTGCCGGGACGAATAGTGTGAGGACAATCCTGTACGTCGACGGGGAGGAGTCCGTAGTCCCCATCGTCCCACCCGTATTCGGATTCGTCGTCACCGTCAGCCCACCCGACTATGAAGCCCGACCCGGGGAGACGGTCCGATTCCGCTGCGATAGCTCCGTGCCGGAGGCTCGAGTCCGCTGGACCAAAATGTCCGGAGCCCTCCCCCAGTCGGCCAGCGAATCCCCGGATGGCGTGCTCAACCTCTACTCCGTTCGGGACGAGGACAGCGGCGTCTACCTCTGCAGCGCCACCTCCCCATCCGGAGAGACTCGTCAGGCGCAGGCTCGGCTCACGGTGAGCTACATCGGGGCACCGCCCACGGCCCGCATCGAACCCGAGCGCCAGACTGTGGCTCAGGGGACGCAGATGGAGGTCCGCTGCGTCGCCTCCGGAAGTCCACCCCCGACCGTGGAGTGGACCAAGGTCGGCGGGGAGCTCCCGCCGGGCGTGGCAACCAACTACGAGGTCCTCCGGATCCCGGCCGTGGACATCAGCGATCGTGGCGTGTACATTTGTACGGTGACGAACCCGGCGGGGAAGAGCCTCGCCTCGGCCGTCGTCGAGGTGGACCGGCGGGAGACGCCGCAGATCGAAATGTATCCCAGTGCCCGGCAAACCGTGTCCCAGGACGGAAGTGCCCTCTTCCAATGCCGCGTCATTGCAGGCATCCCATCACCCCGGCTCACGTGGACCCGGTCCAATGGTCAGCGCCTCCCGGCCAATGTGGAGGAGATCCCGGGAGGAGTGATCCGTTTCAACCGGGTGACCGGCGAGGAGCGTGGCCAGTACATTTGCACGGCTGAGAGTGTGGCCGGGACGACGACGGCCATCGCTACGCTGGAGGTCCAGTCACCGCCCCGCGTCACCGTCGCTCCCACCTCGCCGCATCGGGTTCGCATCGGAGAACGCGTCCGCCTCGAATGCCGAGCGGATGGAGACCCACTGCCGACGGTGAGCTGGCGACGGCTCCGACCCGGTCAGAGTCAACCGGACACACTGGACGGACTCAGCTCACCCCAAATTGCCACGTATGAGATCACGAGTGTGACCAAGTCGGACGAGGGATCTTACAGCTGTTTGGGTCGGAACGATGCTGGCTACGACGAGGGCCGAGTTCAGCTGTTGGTGGAGGATGAGCGTGAGCGGGAGCGTGAGCGTGGGCCACCCGAACCCAGGGTTACGCCCAGCCGCACAGAGGAGGTCTTCCAGTTCCCAGTTGGAAGTCGGGCGGAGCTCAACTGCGTCCAGCGTAAGTGACAATTCTGCCTTGTCTTAGTGTCCATGTGAGCATGTTGTACTAATTCGTATTCAACTCATTTCTTGATGCAGCATTCAACGTTGGAATCTTCGACCAACTGTACTTTGATTGGGAGCGCGTGGACGGAGGACCAATGCCGAGCGACTACGATACGCGGGATGGTAGCCTCTACATCAACGATGTCAAACCCCAGGATGCGGGACGATACCAGTGCACGGGAACGAATCGTCAGGGCCAGCTTGTTCTCACTGTGGATGCCAGACTCGATGTGGTGGGATGTAAGTATGCTTTAGATTTGTCAACGGATTTTATCAAAAAAATTTCTCGGGCTAATTTACCATGGTTTTTCCACGGCTGCTTCGGAAAGTGGTCGGCGTCATGTTTGAAAGCAGGTTACTTCAGCTTATTGATTTGTGTGTCGGTGTCGTGTAGGACCTTGTGTGCTGTAGCCTTTTAGAGAGCCTTGCGGATTTTCCTTGATTTGTTTTGAATTTTGAATGTTACCTCACCGCTTTGTATCTTTGGGATTTCAGCATCACCACCGAGAATCATAATTCAACCGGCGAGACAGGTCGTACGTAGAGGAGACATTGTGAACATTGAGTGTATCGCCTCAGGGGATCAGCCCATCACCATAGCCTGGGCCAAAGTGGACCGCCGCCCGTTCCCGCAATCGGTCATCGTTAATGGACCTCAATTGACTGTGAGTGTGATTTAGTGCCCATAAAAAATGTATCGCATTATAATATAATGTAAAAATGTATCGTATAATAATATAATGTAAAAAATGTATCGTATAATAATATAATGTAAAAAAGTAGGTAAGTAAATAATGTAAGTACGGTATCGGGCCGAACTTTTTTGAACCGATTACGATACCAACTTTGTGTACCAATTTGGTACACTGTATCGGTGCTACCAAAAACAAACCGATACCGTAGTTGGATGCAGGCAATGAAAAAATTTGGAAATCCGCTAACATTTATTCCATTTTTTCCACCAGTTCCGAGGAATTGAGGTGACGGATGCCGGACGCTACGCCTGCACAGCAACGAACGCGGGTGGAATGGCCGAGTCCGTGGCGGAGGTGATAGTGAACCCTGGCCCTGGGGGGCCACTGGTTCCCCAGCCCCGTAGGCGGGATCAAACTGCCTATGTTGGCCAGTTCCTTGAGCTTGAGTGCCTCGCCAACTCCGCCTCCCAGATCCGCTGGCGAAAGGAGAACGGACCCCTCCCCATCCATGCCGTCCGCCTCGGCTCTAAGTTACAGTTTATCACGTTAGAAATCGCAGACTCGGGCCGGTACATTTGTGAATCTGAGGAGGGTTCTGAGATAATTGATTTGAACGTTGAAGGTGAGCCCCGTCGTAGTCAGTAGGTAACTCCTCCGCGTAGGTGCCATTTTGCCCACCCCAATTTTTTCCTTTGAGTTTCTGATGAGAAAATTTACTTCGTGCCATGGATATTTAGAGAGAGAGAGAGAGAGTCAATATTGCATTCCAGTATATATAATATACATAACCTATAGTAAAAACATATAAATGTGTACATACTATATACATACATAACGTGCCCCTACATATTTTGAACTAACCATCTGTTGTGGTAACTCAAATGCCCGGATTTTGATGGGTTAGAAGGTATTATTCCTATTCCTAATATCAGAGTTTTAGAGGTATAAACTTATAAATATTGTATTGCAGAGGTTGTTTTTTTTTCGGCCAGGCTCCATCCTTTGGTTGTTGTTCTTGTTGTTGTTGTTGTTGTGGCGGTGGTGGTTTTTTTTACTACGAGAATTTCCCACTTTTTGTATTGCTCTCACCTATGGTTGTTCATTTGTTCTTTTGTGGCTCCTGCTCCTCACAGTGATCGGTTGAATTTTTTTTCTGGAATTTGCCATTAATTTGACTACTCCTAATAGTTGTAATATTAATAATCATAATGATAATAATATTACTAATTATAAGATTGTGTTCTCCTCGCTAATAAATTTGATTGCTGAAACGTACTTATGGCTCTAATTTTTGAATGATTTTTTCAACGGAACATTATAATTTATTTTTTATTTATTTATTTATTTATTTATTTATTTATTTATTTATGAGATGTTGTAAGGCTATGTGTATTATTAGCGCCAGGAAAGTGGCGGGTACATTTTTTTCTTTGATATTTTATTTATTGAGCGTGGTTTGGTACAAATAAGCTATGAATGGTTTAACTTTTAGTCATTTTGTTTGCATGTAAAATTATCAAATATCCTCCGTAGCTCCCGTCCTTCCCTCACGAAGCCCCGGCGGCGGATGTCAGAGTGACGAGTTTAAGTGTGAAAATGCAAAGCACTGCATCCCCCGCTCACAGAAATGTGACGGCGAGGTGGACTGTTTAGATGCCTCGGATGAGATCGGTTGTCCACCCGAACCATTTTCTAGCTCTGTCAGAAGAATTCGTGTTCGACATGTTAGGGGTAACACCAACATTCTTTTCGAGTCCGAGTCTTGCGCATGCCCACCGTCTCTGTCCCCGTAGCCCCTCACTTTATGATTGAGAAAAAAAAGTATCAGCTATTGTAGTTTCTGTCAAAGAAGATGAACTCAACATTGAAAAAGTAACCGGAGTAGATTGAGACCAAGTCTGAAGATTTATAATGATTTCAACTTAAAAGTCTATTCATTATAATTGTGGTAACTTTGATGAAGCAATTCCTGTCTTGAAGTGAAAATTCGACCGCTATTTCAGTCGCGTTTCCCGAATATCAGTGTAATCTCAGAGTCATATATTCTATCTTGAAAGTAAGCTCGGTTGCATTATATCACTTTTGAAGGTAACTTGGGTTATTATTTCGAGTATAGTTTTAAAATATTTTGCGAATGTAGCCTTCCGTAAGTTTTGAAGTAGTTTCCGTAATTCATGTTCAGTAATTTCAGTATTTTTAGTAATTTCAATAATTTTTAGTAATTTCAGTAATTTTTAGTAATTTCAGTAATTTTTAGTAATTTCAGTAATTTTTAGTAATTTCAGTAATTTTTAGTAGTTTCAGTAATTTTTAGTAATTTCAGTATTTGTTTAGTAATTTCAGTAAATTTTGGTTAGTAATTTCAATAATTTTTAGTAATTTCAGTAATTTTTTAGAAGTTTCAAGAATTTATTTTCAGTAGTTTTATCAATTAATTTACAGTAAGTTTACTCCGCTATTTTTCAGTAAAATTTTAAGCGTAAGCTTTGAGTAATTATTTTCAGTAGCAAATAGTAAAATCTAAAACAATTGGTGCTTCTAGCAATTATTAGTCATTTTTATAGTAATTTGAGCGCTTACCGGTTCTTTTCAACACTTATATTCTTAAAGCTAGAAGAAATTTAAACCAAAAGTTTCCCAGGATAATTTCAGTCAGGTCATTACAGCTACTGAGTAATTTCGGTCAAGCTATGATTCTTTTGAATTAAACATCATGATATAATTTAATTTCAGTACACATGGGGATGCCATGTAAAAAGAATTCAATCCACTTTGATGTCCGACTAGGTTTTAAAATTAATGTCGCTCACATTCCGTCAAATCCAAATACAATTTCGGTTTTGAAAGTCATCTCGCTCAATCTTGCTATCTAATTGGAGAATAACACAAGACGTATAGCTACACCTTTCCCCAAGTAAGTGTCAGTAAGGAAGCCTTGTGCAGGTTCCGCCGAACAGGGACTTGACCCACGGGTACGAATGGGTTTGTTGCACATAAGATTATGCATATAAATGCACAACCCAAGTTCACAGCGCCAACCCTGACGATGATCCCTACCTCACTGATGATTCACACTACTCACTACTCCAGTGCGCGGCAAAGTTTCGGATCGGTCGGATATGCGCAGGCTCTCGCTCACCCTAACCTGCAAAATACTAGTTTTTTGTAATCCTTTTATTATTTTTTAACTTTTCCATGTGCGTGTACAGTACTTTGCTTCTTTTTTGACTTTTCTCTGTATACGTGTCTATGACTGTGCGGCTCAGTGTGTAATTATCTGTTTATAACTACTCAAAATCCTCCTTACTGTCTTACTAAAAAAATCTCTCTATACAAATTAATTCAATACCAAAAGCCTTTGTGTGTGATGTGTCGAGTCAAATGTGTAAACATTGTTTCGAAACCGTCAGTTTGATATCAATGACCGGTGCTTCCTCTGTTCATCACCATCATCTCTGACCAACAATGAGGTCTCATATTGGCTCGGATGTGTATTTGCGCAGGAGTGGAGACGATAGCGGTGCGGATCACGCCAAACCGTGACCTCTACCGTGTTGGGGAGGACGTTGAGGTGAGATGTGACGTGAGCGGGGACCCGCGAGCTCAGATCCAATGGTCAAAGGTCGGTGGAACCCTTGGGGATAATGTCCAGACCATTGGGAATATTCTGCGGGTCAACGATGTGGAGCCGGAAAATGGCGGGGTGTACCGTTGCAGCGTGAGCACGCGCTCGGGTAAATATGACGAAGACTATGCGCTCACGATCCAAGGTGAAACCCTGACACATGATTCCCGCCGATTTTCAAATTTCAATTTCGTATAAGTAACTCAAAGTCGTGTTTCTAATTAGTAGCAAACCCTGATCGGATTCAAAACTCTGCCCCCATCGAGACCAAGACGGCTCCTTACGGCTCAACCGTCCTCATGGATTGCCGGACGGATTTGGACGGTCAGGTTGTATACACGTGGCACAAGCAGGCCGGTCTCGTACCCTCAGCTGCGCTCATCCAAGGGCCCACGCTTACGATCCCTGATGTGAACCCAGAGGATGCCGGGACGTACATCTGCTCAGCCTCCAATGCCCTCACCCACGTGGACATCCCGACCGTTCTCGTCGTCACTGGAGTCGTACCATACTTTTCGCAGGCACCGCAGTCCTACATGGCACTCCCCACGCTACCCGATGCCTACCTCAAGTTTGATATCGAAATCTCGTTCAAACCTGACGATCGCAATGGTACATATTTTTCAAAAAAAACACTATATACGTAAATCAATGATGCCACTAATTTTTTGCCCCCTGAATTTCCAGGCGTCCTCCTCTACAACGGCCAACAGCGTGACGGCGGCGGTGACTTTATCTCCTTCGGCCTCTCCAACGGGATCCCCGAGTTCCGCTTCGACGTCGGCTCTGGCCCCGCCGTCATCCGTGGGGACAGGCCGCTTACGCTCGGCCAGTGGCACACCGTGAAATTGAGTCGCGACCGAACGGAGGGCACCATGATTGTGGACGAGGAGGGTCCCTTCTTTGGCAGCATCAAGGGGAACTTCCAGGGTCTAAACCTGATTGAACCACTCTACGTCGGCGGCGTGCCAAACTTCAACTCGATCCACCGATTGGCGGGACACTCGAAGGGCTTCACCGGCTGCATCGGCGAGCTGATCATCGGCGGGAAGAAGCAGCAGCTCCTCCGGGATTCCCAGACGAGTCGCGGCGTCTCCACGTGCGACACCTGCGCCACGAACGGCTGTCGCAACGGAGGGATCTGTCAGGAGGGTCTCACGAGCCGGGGCTACAGCTGCATCTGCCGACCCGGTTACTCAGGCGATGACTGCGAGACGCCGGGGCAGGCGTGCTATCCGAATGCTTGCGGGATTGGCAAGTGCGTCAACGTCCCCGGCGGTTTCGACTGCTACTGCCCCTTTGGGAAGACGGGCGTTCGGTGTGAGCGGGACGTGATCATCTACGAGCCGTCGTTCAGCGGCGAGTCCTACCTCTCCTACCCAACGCCGAAGGCACTCAAGAGTCTCAAGATGGCCATGAAAATCAAGCCGGAGACGGATGCGGACGGTCTCCTCATGTACTGTTCCCAGACGGAGGAGGGTAATGGAGACTACACAGCTCTGTCCATTCGGGACAAGCATGTGGAGTTCCAGTATGACACCGGGAGCGGGCCTGCAGTCATCCGGAGTAGGAGACAGATCCGACCTGGGGAGTGGCTCACCATTTCACTGGAGAGAAACTTGCAGGATGGCGAACTTCTCATTGGAGGGGATGAAGTGAGTCGGGGGAAATCCCCTGGGACGACGCGAGGGCTCAACTTGAAGACGCCACTGTATTTGGGTGGATTTGACCGGCAGAGGATTCAGATCAACTCCAATGTCAGGGTACACAAGGGCTTTGCCGGCTGCGTGTCCGAAGTACGTCAGAGGGATTCCCAAGATTTTTTTTAAATTGTTAAATAATAACTAATTTTTCAATTATGACTATTACGATGCATTTGATGTAATTATTATGAAACATTTTCCCGCCTTTATTCAAACTTGTCATCGTTCTGTGGCAGTTGGACGTGTCAGGGATGGAACTGGACCTCGTCAAATCCGTCCTGGAGGGAGCCAATGTGGAGAACTGTGGTGGGGCGGCTCATGAGTGCGCCGGGTCCAACCCTTGCCTCAACGATGCGAAATGCCGTAGCAACTCGACGCATGAGTACTACTGCGAGTGCCCCTTCGGGTTTAGTGGCCGTCACTGTGAGGTCCACGACTCCTGTGCGAGCCGCCCGTGCAAAAATGGCGGCGTTTGCCATGCCATGGGCAACACCTACAAGTGCGCCTGCCTCATGGGATTCCACGGGAAAGACTGCCAGGAGAGTATGAAGGATTCCCATTGCTTGGAACTTTATAGCATTGTCAAATTTCTTCCAATCGCTTCGCTGACCAAATGGGATTTTCTCACAGAAAACTGTTTTCCTTTTTTTCTCAGAATTGGACTTTAGTGAGTCCGTCGCATTCCGGGGTGAGGGCTACCTGGAGTTGAATCAGACGCTCATGCCGCACACGGACTCGAACAAGGGGGAGATCCTTACGGTGGAACTGTCCACGACCACCGGTCACGGGATAATCCTCTGGCACGGTCAACCTCCATCCGAAGTTGATCCTGACGACTATTTAGCAATAGCCTTGAACGAGGGTCACATCGAAGTTCGCTGGGAGCTCGGCACTGGGGAGGGCCGGATCGAGTCCGCCGAGCGGGTGGATGATGGCAAACGGCACAAAGTATGTTCCATTTATTTTCAGACAAATATAATCATGCTTCGCTTGTTTGCTAATAACATTTTGAATTAATAGTTGGTGGTTCGACTTCACGGGTCGGAGGGGAGCTTGGAGGTGGACGATGGGCTCCCGGAGTTCGCTACCAGCCCAGGACTCTCCCAGAGTCTCAATACCCGGGGTAACATTTACATCGGTGGACTGCCGGATCCGATTCGGATGACTCATGGGAAGTACAGTGATGGCTTCATCGGTTGTATCCACTCCCTCAAGTTGCAAACGATCGACCTACCTTACTCCGGCCTGGGCGGTCCTGAGACGGAAGCAATCAATCTGAACGAGAATGCCGTGAGCGCCGTCAACGTTGGACCTTGTTCAACGTAAGTTCTGGATTCCTTTATTACTCGTATCATGGTGGAAAACTAACAAATTTGGAGTTGTAAGCGCGCTTCTGTTTGTGCCCGTGTGAGAGTTGTGTGTGCGCGCCACTGTGAATTTCCTTGTGTGTGTTTGTGTGAGTGTGTGTGTGTGTGTGTGTGTGTATGCCGTGTAAATGAGTGTGACTTTTGATAACACAGCAACTGGTGGCAAGCACTGGTTTCCGACGATGCGGCGGATGCCGGTGCACAGAGCCAACGCACTCACGCCCCGGCCTCTCTCACCACTCACACTTTTGCTGTGGCCTCGCTTGTCTGCACCTACTACGCACATTTCCTACTCTTTCCATAGTCCACAGCGGATGAGTCTCTGAACTTGTACTGTACTGTTTAAAACGCGTAACTACAAATCCGGGTAGAGGAATCCTTTACCTCTTATGTCAAAGGTCAGGTAGCTTGGAAAATAACATTTATATCCAGCACAATGCTCCCTGAGTTCCGCCGCCGCTCTTTCAACTTTCCTTTCAAACACACCTACGTTCTTTATCCGCTCATTGTGCCTTGGCCTAAAATACTTTGATTGCATCATGGAGCAATTCGGACCGCCATGTTTTTACCGGAATGTTTTACCGCCATTTTTATTTCTGCTCTGGTTTACACTGCATGCCCGTGCACCGCATGCTCCAACTGTATGTTAATTCTGAAAACTATTATGTTAATGGTAATCTCTAATCTTGTGTAGGAATCGAAATGGCCACCGGAACGGTCATCACAATCAGCCGGGCAACGGGAACGGTCATCGGAACGGGCGGAACGGCCACCACAACCACCGACCGTCCCGAATCGAGGACTCGGATAATGAGCCCGGACCACGTGTCCATTGAAGATTCTAAAGAAATATATTTGTAAAAAGAAATATGGTCCAATTATAACTATTGCATTATGATTATACTTTCTGTATAAGTGTGTGTGTGTGTGTGTGTATGTGTAAAATCTCTGCTCATATGTCCGTTGATGTCATCTTGTTGTTGATGTTATAGTACTATCGCTGTGCTAACATTTTGTGTCTCTGGCTTTTGACGACTAGCAGAGCTACCATGGGGATTATTCAAGACGATATAATAATAATCGCTATTATTATTATTATTATGTTATTGTTGTACCCTGTGCCAACATGGAATCCGTTGTATTCCACAAACTATGATAGAAATAGGATGGAATACTGCTGGGAGATAGCGTGAGAGGTGGATAAAATAGCAACAGGTTTCATCCAAGTACCTGCTGAAAAGTTTTAGCATGTAAACTGTGTAGTGACACACTGTGTCTGTAGTGAACTCGCCAGTTTGCTACACCTGAGCAATAATAATACTCTCTCGCAACACTGTAAAACCCTACTGCTTATTTCCACGAGAGTTTCCACAAGTCAGGCTTGAGCATGCTTTTTATTTGGGAGAAAAGTGTAAAGAGAGCTTTTATAAAATGTCCAAGTCAGTGCGGGACTTTAGTTATGATGAGGTTCGAAGTGGCAAAGCTGCCGCCATAGAGTGATCATGAGGTAGAATCTTTTGATGGCAACGGAACAGAACTGGCGGTAAGGATGAACTCGTTGGAAAAACTTTGAGCTGATCTGTAATTATTTTTGTTGATGTGTAAAAATAATGTGTGGAATGTTGGATGAGGACGACGACTCTGTGCCAAAAAAATAGCTCTGAATGGTTTCCGTTAGTAGCGTCGTATTTAAATGTGTACTTGGTGTAACTACTCGTTAAGTGTAGGTTAAAGTGGATAACTTAACTGTTAAAACACGAGAGATGAAACAACGACGATGACATGACTTTTTGAATGCCTCTGAAAAAGTTTTACGGGAAAAAATTGCTGGAGTGACAATAAGCCTACTACTTATACATGGACATTTTGGATCCAACATTAAGTCCTGAGGATGATAAATTATACATGATTGTTAATTATAGCTATATACATATATATATATATATTTACGGAAAAAACAATAATGTGAAAATTAACCTTAGGATTTGAAGGATATGTACATTGAATATATGTAATAGCGCGCCGTTCCCTGTACATTGCCGGCAGTACGCTTAGAAACTTAGGGCGTTTGTACTCTCAACTTTTTAATGTTCCCTCATCTTTACCCGCTCTTTATGTCTTGTAATAATATAATAATAATAATAATAATAACTCTTTTGTAAAGTTTCAATTTCCATTGCGCCTTCCCCGGGTCATCATATTTTCTCCTATACATGTAATATATTATATATTATACTCTTATGACTCCAAATGGTGAACCGTTATTTGTACAGACTACTGCGCATAACTATATGAATGGAGTTACATTAGTTAACCATGTTATTTGGATACGATACATATGTATAAATATATAAATAGATTATTACGCTCTTCTTCTCCAGTGCCTTATCATCAACCATTAAGGTGAGTTCCATAAAGTGAATATATTGAAAAAATGATATAATAATTATTACGTGTAATATGTAAGAAAAAAACTTACAGCCGACTTCATTGTTGTTCACGCGTCACACAGTATTAGAACTTGGCATGTTTGTTGGATGATGTTGATGATGGTGAGTGTTTGCGGCTCTGTTGGATGATGAAAATGATGGCGTGTGTGTGCGCGCCTCTGTGTGTTCTGTAATACGTCCACTTCCCGGCGAGATATGATATATGCGAAAGATGTATCAAAAAAGTTGATTTGTCGAAAACATGTTATATACTGCCATTAAGTTGAAATCTTCTGATTGTGTGATTAGAATCCATGCAGTGGCGGATTTGATGTGGAGCGATCAGATGGGGCTAATGATGACATTGTAGTTGCGATAATATAGAAGGACTCACCTTATTTCCAAATGCCAATAATTATCATAGATTTCATTGTAGTTATTGTAATAGTAAGAATGAAACAGTGCTACAACATGGTGGGTTGGGTTATCCGTATAGTAACAAAAAGATAATTCTTCAAGTGGAATAGAGCTGCTAGTAATGTTTAATAACGAGAATAATCATTGTGAACTTTGCGTGATGATCACTCATATTAATATATATGGTAACTTTATTAGAGTTTGTGCATTGCTGCTCCATGTACGTACGTACGGGAAATTGTTCGAATCTTGGAGTGAGTCAGATGTAGTCGTATATTATGAGGATATATGTACATATATATAGTTATATATATATTGATGTATCCAGCCCCTTGTTAAGAGCGCAAGAATAAAGTTCTGATTTCTATTCGACACAAGCAATCGGTCTAATGGCGGCGGTGGACTTGCAAGGTTCACACAGTTGATTTACAAGGGACACTATTCATATGTCCGCGGCGCATAGCATCGATTTATGCAATGCAGAGCCTATGCACATAAAAATACTCAGTCACAAAGTAGTAGATCCGGAAATTCAGGTTTGGCCCGCTAGGGCGTTAAGTTTTAAGGTCAAACGATGCAAAGGACAAAAATCCCTTGTCAATTATTTTTGTGCATAGGTGTTATCCACTGCACTGGCATGGTTAGCAAACGCCTTGTTTCAAACTTTCTAAAGGCATTTCATCGCGTTATGAGCTAGCTAATTTTCATCCCATCAGAAACTATGCGTGCTAATGAGTACTCACTCGAAATCCAAAACTGGAAACCCCTCAAGGGATTGAGCATGCGATTTTTCAGTCATCGCGTAAGCCCTTCTTTGCAGCTACTGATCTCAATTTTACTACCCCTCTAGGAGGATCAAACCCGATTTTCCGTGGTTTGTGAGGGAGCATCTTTCTGGATAGGCTCTACGTTCCAGATGGTGTCACAGTTTTGCGCCGCGAACATGTGCATAATGTCCCGTGTTAGTGTAAACAGGTGAAACATATGTGTTGCACTGCGCTGCGGAGAATATGGGTTGGCATGATATGTAAGCGCAAGATGGTGGAAACGTTTTAGTAAAATCGCATACAGTACGAGAATATAACTGTTGAATGGGACGGGCAATCATGAAAACTGTTTTTTATGAAAATTCATGTTGCATTATGCAATTGTCAGTGTTTTTAGATTGTCAGTTTTACCCTCATTGAGATGTATGATGATATGGCGATAGTATGTTTGGAGTGAAAAGTGTGGTCATGGGGTCAATAGATAGCCCTAGTGACACCCACGGCTGATAAAGTGTCATTCATTCAGTAAGGAGTCACAGTGATACTTAGGATTTTGCAGCTACTACGGTGTGTACCGTTAGAGTTTTAGTGTCTACGCGTCAACACACTGCGGGTTCCATTTGATTGTGGCTGTTGATTGTGGTTGTTTGATTTCAACTGCGTCGAATTTCAATTACGGTTTCACCTTCGCATTAAAATGTCAAATAGTAAACTGCAAGTAACAGCTCCGCTGATTTCCATTCCGTCCCTGGCAAGTTACTACACCCGAGCACTGCAGACACATCCACTCCTTGTAAAAGCAGTAACGAGGTAAAGTTTGTGAAGGGATTCTTAAGTTACAATTACAAGTTCTGAAGTTACACTATCTTTTGAAGGTTATAGAAGAGGAATTTGAAGTTTTGAATTTTACGCGCAGTTCTGTCTTAGCCGCATTGGGGAATTTCATTGGGCAGCAGTTGCAGAAGCGAAATGGGTCAAAGGACAACCGCGATAGGATTCTATCTTTGAGATCCATTGGAGCCTACGCTACTTTTGGTTTATTTGTTGGAGGGCCGTCGGCCCATTACTGGCTCAACTGGCTGGAAAAACACGGGCCAAGGCGGGTTGAATTCAAAGTTTTCATAGATCGACTCCTCTATGGACCCGCATTCCTCTATGTCACTTTGTACATTCTATCGTTGCTGCAAGTGAGCACTTAAAATTAATCGGTTTGCGCTTTTTTGGGGCGGAGGATTTACGGGTGAACTTGAATTGCAGGGAAATTCACTGCAGCAGACCAGGACAGCTATTCACAAGTCTTTTTGGACGACATTCAAGGGGAACTTGAAAATATGGTTGGTGTGTCAGTATTTGAACTTGAAGTTTGTCCCACTTGAGGTGAGTTGAACTAAATAGAGGCAAAATTTTTGGAGGCTTTGACCGGAACGAAAATTTGACCCTTTTCAGTTTCGCACACTCGTGTCAAGCTTGATCGCCTTGTGCTGGAATATTTATCTGAGTGGGCGGACGCGTAAGATCGAAAAGGAAGACGATCATGACAATAAGTTGCGTTGAATGAAAGCCATTTTGGATGTTGAGCGTGAAACTGTTTTATTTACAATTAATGCAGACATTGTATGAATACGTACGCTAAACATTTAAGTAAACAGAGAGGCCGTCAACGTTGGGTGACTATTTTCAGTTGTGGTTGAAGGTCACTTCCCAGCCGAAACTTCGTTGAACCGCTGCCTTCCACTTTGTGTAACGTCGTTCCCGTTCTGTTGAGAAAGTGAAAATAAATGGTAGCATCCCATTCAAATTAACACTGAAGTCATTACACTTAATTACAAAGCATTCTTCCACTTGCAGAAGATATGGAGAAATCTATTAAATTGACTTTTGAAATCATTTTTATAATCTTACTAACCAGCAGGGTCCATTACGGGTTCAAATACATCACAGGGCACGCTGTCTTCCGCATCTTGAGCAAACAAATTCCATACTTGGATTCCTTCCGCCGCACCCGCGGCAATGGCTGCGCCAAGGGCCGTCGTCTCGCTCATCGAGGGCCTCAACGTCTTGATTCCAACCAAGTCAGCGAGCATTTGGACAAAGTCGGCATTAGCTGTCATCCCTCCGCCCACCACCAGGGCGTTGAGTGGGAGGCCACACTCCTGGTTCATTGCCTCCAGCAGGTCCTTCACTTGGAATGCAGTAGCTTCGAAAGCAGCTTTTGCGATATGGGCTTTCGTCGAGTGCTCCGTCAGCCCGCAAATAATACTAAATCAGAAAATGATCTTGAGAAATACTGAAATATTTTCCCTTTTCCATTACGTAACTCATTACCCTCTAGCATCAGGTCTCCAGTGAGGTGCGAGGAGCCCCGAGAATGCTGGTACAAAGAACACCCCCTGTGAGTCACTCACGGTAGATGCAATGTCACTGAGCTCTTCAAACGAGGATGCTATTCCAAGATTGTCTCGTAACCATCTCAGGGCTGCTCCCGCAATGCCGGCGGAGCCTTCGAGAGCATAAATGGGTGGCTTATTGGGACCATGTTGGTAGGCAACGGTTGCCAGAATACTTTTAGAAGTGTTGATAGCCTGCAACATCCACAACTCACTCGTCAGAACACACATACTTTTACATCCGGACAGACCTTCAAATTTTTAGGAGAGTTACACTAGCAAACAGTAATTATACTGTGAGTTTTCCCACTTACGTTTTCCCCAGTGTTTAACAGAAGAAAACAACCAGTTCCGAAAGTACACTTGGCTAATCCCGGTCTGAAGCACTTGTGCCCTACCAAAGCCGCCTGCTGGTCCCCCATACACTGAATATATTTCAAATAGTATTTTTGAATATTCCCACCCACCGCTTCAACATTCAGACCATTGAAAAATCACTTTTTAGCTACTCACACTAGCAATAGGTATCCCATTAATTTGAGTGCCGACAACGTAGCCATATATCTCCGATGAGCTCCGGATTTTCGGAAGACAGTTTTCAGGTACCTTAAAAAATCTGGTAGCCCTCGTTTTAATTTAATTTCGGAAAAATATTCCTTCATATCACCAGTCAGTCATCACTTACGAGCATAGAAACGGATCCCAAGCGAGAGTTTTAATGCCCATAAGCATCGTTCTGGAGGCATTCGTCACATCAGTCATATGAACGCCGCCGGATTTTCCGCCCGTGTAATTCTATAGCAGACGTACAAACGCCAACCATCAACAGATGGGCAACTTCCAGAAATAAAATACAGCGGAGCTCCCAAGTTTAACTTACCCAAATGAGCCAGGAATCCACAGTCCCGAAGAGACACCTGCCGCTCTGCACAGCTTCTTTCACGCCTTCGACATTGTCGATGAGCCATCTGATCTTGAGTGCACTGAAATAATTGCTGATCCGAACACCGCTGATTTCTTTGATTTTCGCCAGCACTTCGTCCGCCTCCGGAGAATTCATAACCTCGTCCACGTACACACTCGTTCGGGAATCGAGCCAAACTAATAATTTAGTGATTTATTTTAACACCCCTTTCGTAAGAAGTACATCAAGTGATGCGCTGGACTCACCTATGGACTTGTACAAGGGTTTCCCAGTTAGGCGGTCCCAGGCAATCACGCTCTCCCTCTGGTTGGTTACACCGACGGCCACAATGTCCTCAGGGTTTAGCCCTGCCACCTTCATCTTCTCAACCGTCTTCTCGATACATAAAAGAGTCGAGTCGAGTAATTCGAAAGGATCCTGCTCCACCCATCCCTCCTTTGGACAAGTACGCTTTACTTCCACTTGATGATATGCCAATGGTTTGGACTTGTTTGCCTCAAATACCTGCAAAGAATATATGCAATTTTCAAACTCAAAGAGGTTCGGATTTTAAGTTCAAGATTTAGATAGCTTGACGGATGAGCTCTAACTATCTAGTTGCATTTTTCACAAAATGGGTTAATCGTATTTCAAATTAATTTTCTTTAAAAGCGTAATAATAATATGTCAGATGGTGTCAAATAATTTTACAATTACAATACAAATAATTTTACAAATTACAAACAGATGAGTTGGCTAGTGGAATTAAATGTGCTCCGAACCTACCATGAACCGACTGCTGCTGGTTCCTTGGTCGATAGCACCGAGCAGTTTTTTCTTATCAGCCATGACGCGTGGAATAGCACCGGTTGGGCAGCTAATGTGGAATGACGCAACGGAGGTTTGGTGGGTACACGCCTTCAAGCTGGCAAGAGTACAAGTTTATTTTTCATGGAAGCCAGCTCCCTATGTCAATCTCCAATGGTATTTTCCCTTTGGTCTGGGATCTGACGAGAGGAACACGCGATGGGGGCTCATGTGCCAGTCTAAAATTAAACGTAGTTCAAAAACACAACTGGAGTTTATCCAACCTCAGAGAGGCTTAGGTCGGAGGGACACATACAAGCTTCAATGTTTCTGCTCAAGCAGATAAGGTGAGTGGTTGTGTAGGCAAGCGTATAATAGATGAAGATTCAAGTGGGTGCCCAGCCCACTCCGGAGGTTCAAGAACAGATATTTGTACAGAGCATTTGGGATCGCTCCACAATACTGTTGTGTCACTCTTCCCCGTCCTTGTAATCTGTAACGAGATGCAGGCAGTGCTTGTGAAATAAAAGTGCTAACATTGTCCAACATGTTTTCGGTATGTATTTATTGCCAGCCCAGCACCATTGTAGGAGAGACGACGGGATACCCGAGACGAATTTGCACTTATCCAGAATTAGGAGGCTAAACCCTGTTCCAGGGTCAGAAAGAACGGAGTCCTGTCATCACTTCGTACCACATGCGGAAATCACCCATGAGCTGTGCAAGAGTAAAATTTAATATACATTTTGATGTTACATCTGAAAACAGGGAAACAATGGTTTAGGTTTGCTAATTTAGAGACGGACTTCTTACCGAATAAATGGGGTGCTTGAAGGTGGCTGGCTTGTTCCGCTCGAAGAAAAAATGACCTGTCCAGGCCAATGCATAGCCTTGAACGAACGCGAGTAGGATCAACAAATGGTAGCCGCTTAGGAGTGCTAGCAAGTTCAGGAGAACCGCATTGGTGGTCGAGATGAGGTGAAGGCGCCGGTTGACTTTGTGACAGTGTTCTCCCAAATAGAATGGATAGAATTCCTCAAAGCTCTGGTATCCCTCTGTCTTGTAGGCCCTTGCAGAATAATTATGATTGACGACAACACCCCTCTGGTCCTTCCCACCAGTTTTCCCACCCATAATGACGTGGTAGAAGCCTCCTTATGGAAAAGCGCCAACTTGTGAAGTTATTTAGGAAGGTAGATTCATCAACTATTAACGAATCGGTCGTCCCGGTTCACAGTGTACTGACGGAGCAGTCAAGTGGTCAGCAGAGTAGTAGTGTGCGTGTGGACTGATTTAGCAGAGAAATAATATATGATGAGTGTTTATGCGTTCGCGCAGTCATCAGTCATTGTCAAGGTTAACTCTTCAAGTCTATACGCTCTTGAATGAAATGACTCCATGTCAGATGGGCACGTGAATTGTACAGCCTAACATCATTCCCGCTAAATAACAATGTAACAAAAGTTGTGGACCTATAATTTTCACATATGGTCCATATATAAGTCTTCCTAAATTGTACGTAAATTTCTGTTGAAACGTGTTCAAAAATCTGTAGGATTATTTCAAAGCAGTGACTCGATGTTGAAGCTGCTACAAATGAGGTTGGACTAACTACACATTTGCGATTCGCACGCGCTTGACTGGGTCTCATAACTCATATGAGTAATGGCATGCTTGCACAATGGTTGATGTTAGTGACAGGTCCTATTGTAAAAGTGATACACGTGTGTTCTACGATGATGATAGCCTCCGTGATTTCATGGCTTGGGGGATGATGGCTTTGTTTGCACAAGTTTAAATCAACTTGGACCACCTCACAGCTTGAGATGGAGCCCACGTATAATATATTCCAAGGTGTCCTAGGTAGTTTTGGATTTATTGCAGGAAGAGGTCGACACAACAAACTGGGCATACGAGTTCAGGGTGGCCTTTGCTAGTTGAATTTGAATCTATAGGATATTCGGATCCAATAGGTTTCAATGTGCAAATGTTATATTTGTCTGTTCTGTTAGGATGTACACCATAGCAGAATCGATACCAATTTTATTCTAACCTTTATACCGTTATGCTATTTTGGTATATAACCGAGTATTTCCTCTAACTCACTGGATAGATTACAGGTTACGGAGTATGATTAAAGGCAGGCCGGGATGGGTGCAGGTGTTTGACATAACATAACTAAAATAACATAATTCTTGAACAGAGGTTTTACAGGTCCGCAAATGATTAAGACTAGAAAACATGCGCACAAATTAATTTCCCCTGTATGCAGGGTTTTGAAAGTTCCGAGTAGGGTCGTCATAGAGTGGACTTTGCTGCAAAAAAAAACAGTTTTAAATTCATTTTAACATAGAGGCAAAACGGCTTAACAAGTATAGCATGAAACAAACCATGTTCCAAGTTGCGTTTCCAGTCTCCTGTTGAAATCGAGAATACTCCCTTTTGTCATGAATGTGTGTAAATATCTTCCAAATTAGCAACGTGAGAATTCCAATGAGGACAATGGAGCCGACTACAACGCCAATGATCCACCACGGAGTTTCTGGGCAATCGTTATCCCCACGCGGCAAGACCTGAACTCGAATTTCCCCGAGTTCGTAGTCATACGCATAGCGTATAATACACTTTTCCGCATTCTTCCCTTCGCACTGAGCAAGTTCAATGTCATCTGTGAAAATCGTGAGATTTAGGAATAAATTGTATTGACTACTCAAACGTGGGAACAAAATCACTGAATCGTTGAACTCACCGTTAAACTTCTCCACAACTTCGGTACTAAAAGTCACACCTTTAGTCGTCTGAGCAATGCATATTTGGGAACAAGACTCATGTATCTCTTTGAGCTTGAGCCCGTCGTGTTTATCAATACAGAGTAGGCAATTCAAAATATTTTGGTCTCCGCAAATTGAGCCGCGGCGAGATTTCTATGTATTTTAGAGAGTGAGTGTCTGTATTGAAAGTAGTGTTGCCTCGAAAGGTGGATACAATTTAATAGCAGAATGAGTTCTCACCACAAATATGTGACAGAAATCTCCGGTGTAGCCGGATCCCCAACACTGACATTTTTTCTCCACTATTTCAGTAATGGAGTTTGAGGGGTAACCACATATCCCCTTCCCGTTGCACTCCGTTTTGTTGTTCCCAGGCTCCATACAATTCTATACTTTACAATTGAGGGAAACACAGGATCCTAAGTTTAAAATTGAGAAAATTCAGCGTGGCCAAGACGAGGCAAAAAAATTAGTCCGACCTTTCCCGAATCCTTCTTGAAGTTACAGACGTCGCCCTCATATGCCGCGTTACATTGGCACTTCCCCTGTGGTCCGCATTTCCCGTTGTTCCAACACAGACCCGTTCGATCTGCTCCACTCTTGCACTTCAAATCATCATACTCACAATGCTTGTCGACGTATTCCTGCGAGTCATAATTCATGCTAGATAGAACCATGCGAAAAAAAGTGACCGCTAAGCTGGAAAATGCTAATGCATCCATTTTCACTTCATTTCGAAAAACGTTGATTCCACAAATTGCTGCTCTTAAAAATCCATGTGCGTTTTGATCGCATGAGAATAAAATTCACTTTTCCCCTCACCAATTCCAATTTCACTGCTAACAGTAATAACTTAACAAAACATTACTGCACTGTTAAAACCAGCATATTTGAATAATACGTGTTAGAGCGATCAGATTGGTTTTAAAACTAAAGACCAAAGTGAAAATGTAATACGTAGCTTTTACATCTTCGTCGTCTGCAAATGATTTTTCGATAGGAAGGAATTGCCGTGCATGCTTACCACTCCTCCGTCCTTGTCGCAGATACATATCCCGCACTGGCATTTCCCACTGCAAAAAAAACATTTGAATTTTTTTAACTACTCTACTATGACTTTATGAAGCTAAAATACACTGCAGGTGTAGCAATCTCAATTCGTCATTTCTTTACCGGTTAGAACATATTTCACCCCGACTATTTTTACAATCGTTGTCAAGGCTGTCCGAGTTTTGCCCGTCTAGCTGGCACTGGCAATTCGAGCCTGCATAGCCTTCCTTGCAGGAGCACTGGCCGCAAACGAGGTAGCCCTGATCGCTACAGAGTGCACTCAGCGTCTGAAAATCCGGAAGAGCATAAAGTTGTAAAATCAGCATGGAAATGGGACGGGAACAAA
>WJFA01001281.1:0-22677 GCA_009870155.1 Pseudobourletiella spinata | reverse complement strand
TCTCTCTCTCTCTCTCTCTCTCGCTCCAAGCTAGCCCAGGAAATCCAGCGGAACTCGTGAATAATATTACTTGACAACCGATACCTACGAGTGAAACGTGGAGGAGGAGGGGCGGCATGGAGCCATGTAGTCTCCGTGTTGTTGTGGATATGTCTTCAGCTGTGAGTGTTTGTGTAGTGAACGGGCTCTGTGAGAAGGATCGCACGTGGAGTATCCACGAAAATGTGCCGCGCCACAGTGCGGAACATGTCCCACCAATCTATGTACATCTTCTATATATTTATATGTGTGTGTGTTTGTGTGAAAATTGTATGGTAGCTTGGGATGGACGATGACGAGCATTTAACGCAGCCGCCAAACTTCCGCGCCACTTTGGACGTCCTCATGAAATTTGTAATGGTTAAATGAGCCTTAATGTTCCCCGAATCCAGGGGACAAGTCCATGGAACGTGTAGGAATTTATAATTGAGCCTTTTACGGTGTGAGTGAGTGAGCGAGTGAGTGAGTGAGTGGGGAGGGAGGAGGAATGAGAGAGAATTGTTATCCGAGCCGTTTTCAAGGTTCTCTCACTCACAGTCAGTAGAACGCATGCATATGCATGTAGATACGTAGTGGGTCCTTCTCCAGTCGATCCAGTCCGTGGTGGTCGTAGTGAGCGTAGTGCAGTGCAGGGTGAATCCTTGTAGGAGGACTTTGATAGAAGTGCAGCTGGTGCTGGAGTAGCAGCAGCAGCAGTAGCACGATGCAGCATTTTGAATGACTTTTCCTGTGGAACGCCCCCTCATTCTTGTGTGTATGAAGTAGTGGTGAATAGTGGAGCTGGCAAGTAAGGCTGACTGTGAGTGGGTCGTGGACGTCTTTGTCGTTGCCGTTGTCCTCGCTGGATGGACTTTAATAGCCTCGGACGACATGGTCATTATGACTTGTTCAGGGCGTGATAGCAATGGGAATGTGGAGAATCTCTACAATGCTGTCTCAACTACGTAAACGGGACTTGCTCAGAATGAATATGTTGTCTCCGTCTATGTGTGTGTGTGTGTGTGTGTGTGTGTGTGTCTGTGTCTGTGTCTGCCTGTTAAATGAGTTGGAGTTGAGGAAGGAAATGGTACATGCCATGATTTTTTTCATCTGTCTGTATGAGTGTGTGTGTATGTGTGTGCAACTGAACTTGAGATTTGGCAAATGGATGCACGTGAGAAGCTTGCTATCCACGCTCGCACTACCCCCCCCCCCGTTCTTCCGCTGCTGTAGTAATAATGTTGGAGAAGTTGCTCTCACAGTCAGTGAGTCTCATATATAGCGTGCCCATCATATGACTATCCTCGAATTTTGGAAATTGCGACCTAGACGGTGGCTTTGGCTCTTACTTTTGCTCACAGTTATTGCACACCAGTCCGTTGTTACTGGCTGGGCTTACGGCATGAATACACGTCTGTGATTTGGATGGGATTTTCCAGCGGAGCCGAGCCGTGCCGTGTTGGGCCGGGCTGGGCCGGGACGCCGGACTCTGCCAATAATAGTAGTAGTGGAAGGGTAGGGTTAGAATGTTATAATGGTAGGAAGAGTTAATTTAGTGGTAACGTCAGGGGTTTATCTGGCTGGGAGTGAATGGGCTCATATGTGTCGTCTTATTACACCGATGCATAATTGAGTCCTGACCCCCTTATCCCTGCCATATAACTCGTGGGCTGACGAGGCGGCAGCGGCGGCAGGAGTTGGTAGCACTAGTACTAGTAGTTGTAATAGTAATAATAATAATAGTAATAGTAATAGTAATAATAATAATTTCCCAACTAAATGGCTTCCTCCTGTCCAAAAGCTCGCAACACTAATACAGACAGTTCGAGGGTATGCGTCTTTACATATATTTTAGCAGCAATATTTCAACCCGAAGTAGAGACTCCTCCCGGTACATTATTGAGCAAGTTGAAGAGGAGAAGGAGAAGGAGGAGGAGGAGGAGGAGGAGGAGGAGGAGGAGGAGGATGAGGAGGAGGAAGCGGAAGAAGAAGAAGAAGAGTGAGATTTAAGTAAATGGTGGAAAGGTAGGTGGATTCTGATAGAGCTTGAGAGGAGGAGGATGAGGAAGAGCGGGTAAAAAAGTTTCCATGCCCCGGAGTTGGTGGATGAGGCTGTATAGAAAGGGAGATGGTAATAGAACAGTAGGACTGGAGCCGGAAATGAAGTGGAGATGAGGTCACACATACGTACTACTACTACTACTACTACTACTTCTACTACAACTATTCTTCACACAGTCAGAGGTCTTCGGGCGGTTGGTGGAGGGAGCGAGCCTGTATAATAATTTTCAGGTGAGGAGATGAGATGACGACGACGACGACGACCAGGACGATGAGTGTCTTGTGTGAAGGATTGACTGGGATACTGCGGGGTCTTGTGGGGCATCCGTGTTGGGTGTGAGTGTGTGTGTGTGTGTGTGCACGTGTGGGAGAGAGCTGGAAAGTTGAGGGGGTGAGGGAATGAGGAAATCATTCCGTTGTTAACTCGTCCAAGTGGCAATACAATACTCCTGTGCTGGTGGTGGTGATGGTGCTGCTGCTGCTACCAAGCTACCACTATGGGAGACGAAGACGAGGAGTCGTAACCCGTATTGATTTTTCACCTCATGCAGTTTTACGGCTGTTCCGTTTCAATATATGTATATGCACACGCACACACATATATATAATGATGATGATGATGGGAGTTCGCGAAAGAGGTTGTATGCAGAGGATATGGCGGCAGTTGTAAGTTGTTGGAAGACCTGTGGACTACTTGGACTCCTGCTGGCATGGAAGAGGATGAGTGCGTGCGTGGGCTGGAACTGGAGCGCGAGAGAGAAAAAGAGCGAGAGAGGGAGAGAGACGGAAGGGATCATGGGACTTCCAAGAATATGAGGATATGATTTGGCTAATGATATTTGTTTATGTATGACCGGAGGAGTTTTGAGTGGGTGAGTGGGGGGGGGATTTGGAAAAAGTCTTCTTGGGACGAATAAGACATATGCCAAATAAATGTAGTATGATGCTAATGCCGGTACTGGATACTGAGGCAGATGCTGATGCTGATTGTTGTTGGGGGATTGGGAATCTGAAATGGAATGAGGGGGAATTTTATACAAATATGATGTGTGTGTGTGTGTATATATATACATATATGTACATGTATAGATCTGATGTGTGCTAATAATAATGATGACAATATAAAAGTAGTAACAACAATAATAACAATAATAATGATGTAAATAAGTGTGTATTCGTAATAGTGCTAATAATGTTTGTGTTTTCCCCTTTTTTGTTTCCGCAGTTACACAGGATAGAGTACGTTCACTCGAAGCACCTCGTGTACCGGGATGTGAAACCAGAGAATTTCCTAATCGGTCGTAGTTCTAATAAGAAAGACAAAGTAATACATATAATTGACTTTGGCCTAGCCAAGGAGTACATCGATCCTGAATCTAATAAGCACATACCCTACCGGGAACATAAAAGTCTCACCGGGACGGCTCGTTACATGAGCATTAATACTCACATGGGACGAGGTAAGTTCTATTATTTCTTTTTTTTTTCTTCTTCTTCTCCTTCGTGAATAGGAAATGAAAGGGAATGTATATTTTTAGACCATGTGTATAGCTCCGTCCTATTCCTCTTCGTATGAGGATGTAGGCATGTATACACGCATATGTATGGTGACTGACTGTGGAATTCTTTGAATTAATCAATGCTGGTTGGTGATGTATGAAAGTAATTTATGGTGGAGTATACTACTGTTATGCGACTACTACCCTTCCCGCGCTCATCGTGTCCCTGCCATCGTCGTCGCGTCGGATGAGCTCTGTGACGAGGCTGACTGTGAGAGAGTCCACACTAAAACTACACTGTGAAAGCCTGCTGGCTCGTATTATGGCGTTCCCGTACACTCCTCCGACTCACAGTGTGAGACATACTCTCCGCTCCGATTTTCCGTCCGTCTCCCCCGGATGATGGGCAAATGAGGAGGCCCGTTTGAATGTGTGAGGAGAATGCTGCTGTTGGATGGACAATTACAGTACTTTCCTTGTCGTCGTTGTCCTTGTAGATGTCATCCTGCTCGTCGTCATCGTGCTGCTACTATACTACGACTATTGCTATTATCATTATTGTAGGAAGAATCCCTCGTAGAGCTCCTCCTTGAGTGGCTAAAAGAGGCTGCTGGAGTGTATGGGAGGAGGAGAAGAAGAAGAAGATGGAAGTGACTTGTGCTCCTTTCCTGACGCACGGTCGTCGGAGCATGAACTTGAATGTGTTTGTTCCATGGACCTTGAATGGGCACTTAGCACTTGCTTATACTTATGCAGCAACTGGCTGCTTGATAAGCAGCGTAATGTTAATCCGTGTATCTTTCTCGCTCTCTCTCTCGAGAAGGATAGCCTACCTGCGTGTTGTTTGTTGCTATATGCGAGCTGTGAATGGATGAAAATGAGGGTTTTGTCCAGAAGAAGAGGAGCGAGGAGCTTTTTTGTTGTTGTTGGTTGTGGTCGTTGAAGATTGAACCGGAATGGAAGTCAGTAGTGGTATTTCGTATTTTCCGCGAAGGCTAATGACTGTGATGACGGTTTTGGTGTTGGTGGTGGTGGTGCTGATGATGATGATAGTGATAATGATGATGCTGAGGTGATCACTCGGATCTGTTTTTCGGAAATTTCCAGAGCGGTAGCGTGGTTTCTGTACAATGACGGACCAAAACAGTTGGAGGAGAAAAGTAATTAATTAATTGCGGTGGGGTGATTGAATTTCCGGATGTTGTGAAATTAAATAATGACTCCCGTGGATCCGACCGAGTCGTTATTTATGGGCAGGAGGGCGGGAGTTTGGTGTTTACCGGGCTTCTTCTGTATGACAGTGTGTGTGTGTGTGTGTGTGTGTGTGTGTGTGTGAGTGTGTATGTGTGTGTGTTATGAAAGGCTGCGGAACGATGGTGGCGGCGACGGCGGGGGTATCAGCAGTAGCAGCAGTGGTGGTGGTGGTGGTGGTAGAAGTAGTGGTGTTTAGGTGACGACGATTTATGATTGCGGAGTATTTTGCAAGGTTCGTAACAAGTGAGGGAGTCTGGAAGTTCCGTTTCCACGCCGCACAGGTGGCACCGGTCCCTCTTCGGGATGTGGGATTGGTCTGCTGGAGGCGAGGTAACTGCGGATTGTAGGGGCGGCGGGGAGTTATTCTGTATGCAAGGGATCTCGTGTTTTATTATGGTGACCAGGTGTGCATGTGTATAATACGTGTGCATGTGTGTGTGTGTGTGTGTTTGCGATATTCGTATTCAGAGAAAAAAGGAAAATAAAGATTAATGGGCTGCATGTGGTGGTGGCTTTGTTAGTGTGTTTTGTGGGGAAATGGGTGAATTGTGCGGCTCTGTGTATGTGTGGACTGTGGAGATGAAGCGGCGGGGATTCTAACGATGATGGACAGTGATATGATCCAGTGGAAATGGAAAGAGTAAACTTGTGAGTCTCCATCTCTAGCTCTAACCCGCGCTACCCCTCTCCATGGTTCATCCCGTGCTCTTGTTCTTCCCTCTAGTATTTTTCTCACCTTTTACAACCAGCTCCACCAGCTTCTTCCTCCTTTCCCTCCGACTCTACGGCCGGTTCTAAGTTGTTCCATTACCGTTGTGGGTTGTTGTTGTTGTTGTTGGGATTGCTGCTGTGTGGATGTATGATTTTCGTGTGCAGGTGGGTGTGTAATAGTTGTTGGCGTGTGTAGTTGCTCCCCTTGCAATGTCCTCTGTTGTTATATGAGGATGGGACGATGGGTGGGAGACGTCGGATGGGTGAGAGTGAGCCTTCTGCTGCTGCTGCTGCTGCTGCTGTTGGCTGTGAGGTTGATGGTGGCCGTGTGGCTGTCTCACCGTGTCATCCTCTCCCCCTGATTCATCATCGTACATGTCTCTGTTATCTGTCTATGCTCTATGCTTGTGCTTGCCACTAGCCACTTTTCCCGGTTGACGACTGGGGGATGGGAACGAGTGACTGAGTGAGTAAGTGACTGTGTGAGTGAGTGAGGGATCGAATGAGTGAGCGAGTGAGTGGGAAGAAGTGAGCAGTTTTTTTTATTTGTCCAGCATCTTCAGATATTGTTACGGACGTCTGTCTTTTACGGTGGTCTAGCACGGATGGACGGGCGGACGGACGGACGGGAGGAGAGTGCGTATTTGGTGATGCGCCCACCACCGTTTCCGCCTCCACTGACTACGGCTACGGTTCCCTACTGGCTGTGTTTATCTTGGAATCTTAGCCCGTCATCGTCTTGTGCTCCTTTACTGTGGCTCCGTATCTCGGCCCTGGCTGAGTCGTCAGAAGCGGCTTTTGCACTTTTCCTTTGCGGTCGGTCGGTCGGTGGGTCTGCTCGCCCGGTCAACACGGGAGTGACTGGCGGTGGTTGCGCACTCGCTGGAGTGCTCTTCCGTGTTCCCCATCCCGCGGCCTTCTCTACTGTGGATGACAGATGACAGAGGCATGCATGGGGTACGGCAACTGACTGACAATTGACGGGTGACAGAGTACTTTTGGTGGCTATAGCGAGGGGTGGGCTAGGGATAGCGAGCTTGGGTTGAAGGAAGTGAAGTTATTGGAGGAATTACTGTGGTGCCGGTGGCGCGGTGAAGATTGATCCTTTTCTGCCGCTGCTGCTGCTGCTGTTTTCAGTGGAAATTTAATATTTGATTCCGCATTCCCCGGGATTCAATGGAAATACCAGTCTCATCCTCTCCCACCAACAGCGTATCATCGACCCTGGGTCGGGCTCCATAAGTGAAATAATGACGACTGGCTGACTGACTACCTTGAAGGAATATTATTATTATTGGTACTCTTATGGATTTCAAATGGTACAAGGCCCGGACCGAATCCGAATGATTGATGCATTATGCTTCAAGTTCACCTGCTATGTACGACATGGTGATGGCATCCGCCGGCCGTCTGCAACTCTTAAATCAGGGAATGGCTGCCGCTGGGACGGACGGACGGATCGGGTTTGATTATGTATGAATGTCTGGTCCGTGCCCTTTGGATTTGACTCGTCGCTGTCCGTGTTCCATTTCCTATCCCTCCTGTACTCGTAGTTAGTGTGGGACGGCGCGGTGGTGACTGGTTGCATGCTGCGGGTGGGTGAGGGCCGGCTTGCATGCCCGCTGCATCCACACACAGACGCGGATATGGATTTAATAACTCCTTTTATTGGCAGCTGTTGAATTGCGGAGTAGGGAAAAAAGGAGGTGGAGGAGGAATGGCAGAGGATGGACGTAGTTCCATGCCTATTGGAGTCAGCCGTTGTGGTGGTGGTAGTAGTAGTAGTAGTAGTAGTAGTAGTAGTAGTAGCACAGCAGGGTCATAATAATGCGGGAATAAACGGGTACGGACGGACTGGTGTGGCTGCCGTCGTGGCAGATTTTATCGGCTCAATGGGAATTCGTCGCTCTTCTTCCTAATTTTGTAATGGCGTGCTCAAAGGGTAGCCACAGCCACACACACATGGAGAATGGAGCGATAGACATAAGTTTGCTGGCAATAGTAGCCGTACTCGGCGCAGTATGCTGGTGCCGGTTGTAATAGTAGTAGTAGTAGCAGTAGTAGTAGATCCCCGTTGGACTCGTATATTTCTTGTTTTAGTTAGTGGGACGACGCTGAAGCGTGCCCGTATTGTGTTACTTTTGAATCGATATTTGGGCCGGCTGCTGTGAAGTTGGCGGCATAGACTGACTGGCTGGCTGGCTGACTGACTGACTGACTGACTGAAAGGCTGAAGTTCGCTCCTCGTTTCTTCTGCTGCTATTACTATTAGTGGTGCCCTTGTCACTATTATACGTCCAACTTGTAGATTTTCCTGGAGGATGGTGGAGTGGAAGGGCGTAACTTGTCTCGTAATATTCATCGAGTTCCTGATCTACCCGGAGGCGAGGTTCCTCCAACTTCCGGGGAGGCTTCCTCCACCTCCTCGTCCTCCTCCTCCGCACGTATTCAATGAATGAACGTCGGATCCGTCCGGAGGTTTTTGGAGAGAAGTTTGCTCATGATGATGAGGAGGACTCCTACGGCCAAATTCTGCCGCCTCGTCCTCCTCCGCGTCTACTCTTGCGTCATGTTATGCGGGTCAGGATTTATACTGGAGGGCTTGAGGATGTTCCTATGAATGTTTGGGCATGAAAGGAGTTGTTGTTGTTGTTGTTATTGTTACTTTCTATTCGTGAAAGTTGTGCTGCAGGATAAAGATTTTGGGTTTGAGGAAGTGAAGTCCCATGTTTTATCCCGGATTTGTTTGGTGAAGGTCTTGTGTCCAGCGCTGGCTGTGGGGGAGTTGGATTTTTTTCACCTCTACGCTGCTGCTGTGGGAACGGGAACGGTACGGACGGATTCTCTGTGCATCGCGTAGTGTGATAGCCATGCGGACGGAATGACGGAGATGTTGGCTATGAATTTGCAGTGCGATGACGCGCGGGATGGGTATTTTATAATGTGTGTGTGTATGTGTGTACTTGCCAGCGGCGCGTTAGAGAGTCAGAATGGAAAATCGTGTGAGTGTAGTTGATTTTTGATTGGAGGAGGAGGAGGAGGAGGACGAGAGGATAAATGGGTAAATATTTATTGTTTGGATTTTATTTCGTGTTTCCCCTACACGCTCACCATCAGAACAAAGTCGGAGGGACGACCTGGAAGCATTAGGACACATGTTTATGTATTTTCTACGGGGGTCATTGCCTTGGCAAGGATTAAAAACGTCGACATTAAAGGAAAGGTATCAAAGGATCGGGGATACTAAGCGAGCTACTCCTATTGAAACTCTCTGTGAAGGCTATCCAGGTATGAATAATGATGAGATTATTGCTTTTCCGTTTTAGGGGAACGGAGCTTTGAATTATTATCATCATCATCATTATTATTATTATTACCATTACTATTTCTGGACGGAATTTCCTGTCTGAATTTGTAACCTGTGAAAGTTTAATTTGGTTTTTGTTGGTTTGATTTTCTGTGTGTGGGAGCAGAAGAGATGGCCACCTACCTTCGCTATGTCCGTAGACTGGATTTTTTCGAAACGCCCGACTACGAATACCTGAGAAGAATGTTCCACGATCTCTTCGAGCGGAAGGGTTATGTAGACGATGGTGAATTTGACTGGACGGGGAAAACGATGGTGAGTCCGGGCTACTCTTTGTTCCCCCCTCCCTCCCGCTCCCTCTCAACAAGCCTCCTGTAGTTGATGTGCTGAAAAGTCTATGCACGACTGGTGTGTATATGTTTGCGTATATGCCGTGAGATATGCGCATGTATATATGACATGCGTGTATGTGTAATCCGACTCTTTTCAAACGTCTATGTGCATGCATAACATTTCTCTGTTGTCTCTGCAATTTTCACGTTCGTCGTCTATATGTTGTTGACATATATTTATATGTTTATGTAAGCGCAACTGTATAGCTCTGCATAGGCAAAAGTTCTGCACTATTCTATTATATAAATTTATATCTATATATATATGTATATGTGTGTTTAATGGGGGAAGGAGAGAGAGGGTCGTTTCACTCTTGTGGTGAAATGACCTTGAGTTGAACAGCTACTCACTTACTTGCTACATATACTGCACTACTTCTACTAATACTAATATACTGCTGCTGCTAGATAGAGCGTCTTCCGTCCCAGGGTGTCGGTCATACAACTTGAACCGTGTACCTTTCTATGTGCTGTATTAGTATTATTTTTTTTATTATCATTGTTATTATTACTAAAACTACGACGACGAGCTCATGTGTATATGTAAATTGTTATCAAGTGTTGAAAATGTTCATGTGTCTGTTGCGGAAACTTTTGCGGATGCCGGTGGACTGTTATTGCTGTCCTTTTCATGTGTGTCTGATGCTGAGGATGGGAGATGCTGTTTGAAAAGAAGCATGATCTTATTTATATAGTTCTTCTTCTTATTCTTCTGCATCTCTTAACCATTAACTCTTAACTCTCTCTCTCTCTCTCTCACTATTATCTCGCTCTTTCTGAAGTAAATTATGATTATGTTGTGTTGTATCTATTATTATTATTATATGTTTTGACACTGGGATTTGATTTGCTGTCGTGCTGACGTCGTGTGATGTGATCTTTGATGTGCACTGTCTAATTACTCTCGCACACTCACTCTGTCTGTCTCTCTCTCTCTCTGTTGCACACCGCGCAAAACTTTCATGGGAGAAGTCAGCTAATTTCCATCTAATGAAAGCACTCCGAAATGCTCCTCCATCTGATCGTATTCGTACCAAGTCGATGAAGGTTTTTTTTCTCCTTTCACAATATAAGTTAATTAATTTATCTTGTCCCCTTCCCCCTGCTCGCCTGTCTGCTTCTTGATTGGGTTACAGTTGTTGTTGTTGCTGTTGCTGTTGTTCACTACACATTACACACTAACTACTCTGTCGGTCGATGTACTGCTCTCCTCTTTCTTTTCCTCCTTTCTTTCATTTTCTCTCGGTCCCTGTCGTCTGTGCGGTTGTTATTTCCCTGCCCGTAATTCCGGCTCTGCTACTACTGCTACTGTGCTACTAGTCGGTATGTTGATGGAACCAAAGTGGACATTGTAGATTACTATGTACTATATATGTACGACATGTTAATCGGATCATGCTTTTCCATGGAATTGTGTTCCTTGATCTGTTGTGTTCTTTTTGTGGGCCGGGGCTGAAGCTTGTTGACCCGTCTTTGTCGCCGTATGTACTCCTCCCCGGTTCACTCACCTCCTCCTCCTCCTCCTCGGCGTTCCTACTTGGTTATGTCCTATAGACTATCCGTTCTCCAATCATCCTATTAGTTTCCTCGAGGGATTATCCAGCACTAGCCGCTAATTGCTTTCCGTCCGAGTTGAAGCTAATGAAGTCGTTGTGTGTATATTGTTGCACTGAATTCCTAGGTGTAATGGTATGTATGGTTTAATGCGGACACCGGACATTTGAGTAACTGCATTTTTTCTTCCTCTCTCTCTCTCTCTTGCTCCTCCACCATTCCTCCTGTTTGTGAAAAGCCATATTTAACGTGTTGGACCTGTCCTAATATCCGAACATGATTGATAATAATAATTATTGCTGTCCTCCTCTTCGTCCTCCTCTGACATGATGATGTGTGATGAAATGAAGGATAAGGAGAGTTGTAGCGGGATTGTAATTTGTATATTTTCCAGTCTACCCCAATTGGTTCACTTCAAACGGCGCATGAAGTGATATCGCCTCATAGAGAACAAAGGAATCATCCTAACACAGCTCATAACAATCCTGCTCGGACTGCAAAGGTAAGTGGGATCATCCGTGTTGTCCCCCCTCCCTCTTGTTTGTTGTTGCTGTTGATTCTAACTATTATATCTTCTACTACTACTACTACCGTTGTTGTGACGTGGAGACGTGAGTTTTTTTGCTCGTGAGTGATGATGAATTTTGTGCTGTGAATTACTTAAGCAGTTTTGGAATGTGATGATCTCTATATATGTATATATATTTATTTATATATATGCAGTTATATAAATGAAATTATATATATATATATATATATAATATGTATATGCATATACATGATATGGATATACATTATACTCTCGTTGAAAAAATTCTCTTGTTGCTCTTTCTCTCTCTCTCTCTTGATTTTCTGTTGTTTTTTTTAAACTTATTGGCAGCTGATGTGAACGAAATAATTAGTTTCTCTCGTGTGCGTTTGTGCGGAATCTATTATTCCTCAATTATATTATTATAATTATAACGCAGTGCATTTAGTTAGTATTACTCGGCCTTTTCTCTCGAATTTGCCATCCGATTCCAGAGGATGTATATTTTTGGGTTACAATGCTATTGTCCTATGATGCTGCTGATGATGAGGTGATGAAAATGATACTGCGAGGAATGATGAAGGTGGATGTCTTTGAAAGTTTTTTGACTGACATTTAACCTCCTGAGTTTGGAGTGCAAAAACGTACTATTTCGCTCTAACTTTTGAATGAAGGCTTGATGTATTATGTAAACTTTAGTTGAGAGGTGGGGTCCAGTTGGCAGTTGTTGGGATTCTTCTTGGGAAAGACATTTTTTTGGGACGGAACGGAAGGAATTTATTATTGTTGCTGACTTTTTGTTAGTTTTGAGGAATGGGAAGGAGAAGACAAAGTGCGAGGGGAGAATATTTGTTGTGGTGTAGGCGTTCACGTGATTGATGTTCGTTCCGGATTGGGTGTGTGGAAGTGATTTTAAACGGAAAAAAATATTTTTGTGTTGGTTCAATGGAACGTGATTAGGGTGGCGGCACGGGTGGGAATAAAGATACCGGGTGGTCGGATAATCTCCAGAATTGGCCGTCGTCCTCGTTGGGACACGACCTTACACCTGGAATTGATCGACATGGTTCCGTACAGGTGACGACCCTGACTTACTCCGTATATACACATATATACACACACTAAACACTGATGCTCTCATCTTCCCACTTGTTGATCTATTAATGACTATTAATATTATTATTATTATTTGAATTTAGAATTTTTTATGAGCCATTCATTCGGCTCTCTTTTTCTCCATCTCAAAATTATTTGGTTTTGTTCCTCACTCTTTTTCTCATCCTATTTATTCATTCTGCTCTCTGGAAGAGTTGCTATAATTTAAAGTACTGGGATTATTTACATTACAACCCTGTCCCTTCTGTTGTTGTCTCTGGTCGGGTGGGCGTGTTTTCATCGTTGCTCTTGTTCCTTTTTTGTATATGTATATGTACACTGTTGGAACTGTCGGAGCTCGGTTACGGTTGTTGATTGTTGTATATATAAGATTTTGGAAAGAAAAAACTACATATGTTGTTTTTCGCGCGCACTCATTCCTCCTCCTACTACAACTACTTTCTCTCTTGTTGTTGGACACGGAATTTTTTATATTCCTTCGGTTTGAGTCAGAACACATTTATCATGGGAATATACTGCGCTTGCTGTAATTAAAATTTATATTATTTGTATTTTTATTATGGTAAAATAACGGACTGAGTGACATTTGACTGGATGATGATGAGATGTGATTGCACCCTTGTGTGTTACTGTGTTGCCATTGTATCACAGATTACAATAGTCACAATGTGGGTCAGCCTTATTATCGTAATCTTTAATGGGGAGGGAATTCTTCATAATGTGGCTAATAGCACAAGTTCAGGAGTTGAGACTTTATATTGTATACGTGGAATTAGTTTTTGTGAGTCTTCTTGACTGACTGGAAGGATGTCGGATTTTTTGAGTGTATTTATAGTATTTGTCGAGGGTAATTATAATTATATTAGGTTTGCTGAGCCGTTGATTTACCTTGTTTATTTCATGGAAATGGGATTTTTATATGCTCTCGCCCCGACCGGGGGGAAATCTATGTATTATTATTAGGGCTACATGCTTGAATTTAAGTTACAAGAATGCGATACGTAGTTTATCTCACAGTCACATGTCGTGAATGTCTTGTAACTGTTGTTGCATTGCATGGTGGGCTCGGATTTAAATGCATGGGGGAGGGGAGAGATGAGGATGGATGCGGGCGCGTCCTTTCCTTCTTCTGTCTCTTGAACTAACCCGGGGTCCTATGGGCTAAAAGTTTGGGGCGTCGGTTTTTAGTAACGTTCTGTTGATTGCCTTGTGGTAGCTTATGTCATTCCTGTGCATTTACCTGTTGTGAGGTTGAATATGTGCTACGTTGGTAGCGTTGCGACGCAAAGCTACAGCTGAATAGGGTGCTTGAAAAAATGTATGCGTACAACTTTGGCACTGACATTTGCTCAATTGTTAACTATTCCTGTTGAAGAATTTCTAATAATTTCTATTATTGAAAAATCCTTGTACTGCATGCTTTCTTCTTACGTATGATCTAAAAATATGGATCATTTTAGTTTATGATTATTATTATTATTTGATTCTCAGAGCTATCTATTTTGGTCAGTAGTAGTGAGGTGTGGAATGTCATATGTTTTATTATTGATTGATTGGTGTAAACATACACAGTTGTGTACTATATGTATTTATTGGTGGTGTGCTCTGGTCACCGCAAGGTGTAACAAGGATGTGTACTGTCTGTTTGAACAGGTTGTGAGTTCAACGAATGGCGAATTAAATGCAGACGACCCCACTGCAGGTCATTCCAATACCCCCATCACCGCACAAGCTGAACTGGAGACTCACTCGGAGACTAAGTAAGATGATGAGAATATTATACATTTAGTTTTTTAAATACAATTTGTACTCTTGGCTTTGTTTGCGTTTCTGTCGTCTCTGAATTGAAAATTGAAAGTGTTGGAAAGCTCTTTTCGGATGATTTGATGTTTTGTGGATGTAAAACTTGTTTATGTTGGCTATTAAAATGGTGGTGGATGATAATTATTATGGATAATTTCTTTTTGTCTGCTTTTGTTGGCTTAAATTGAATGTTCAAGCTTGTTGTGGTGATGGTGATGATGATTCGTTAAAGAGTCCAGTCTTGACTGATACTGAATGAATGGATTTGATCAGGTGCTGCTGTTTCAAGAAGACAAAGAAGAAAGCAGCTAGTCGGCCGAAATGACTGGATGATGGAGACAACTATCTCCTTCCCCCTTCTGAATAAGCAGAATAATTATTATTATTTTAAGTAATCGCGGATGATGATAATAATAATTATTATTATTGTTGGTCATGAGGAAGAAGAATTCGATGATGGTGGAGTGATTACTATAATGTGTAACTTATTACTATACTACCCTCGTCAAGTCTCTGTAGGAATTATATAGACTTTTAAAAAATGGAGGAGAAGATGATGCGGAAGATGATGATGAAGAGAAAGAGGAAGAAGAACAAGACGAAGGAGAAAGCAAGATGATCACTATTAAAACTTTGAATGGAATCACTCTAGACTCGTGTGTGCTTGTGTGTTTTCGTGTGTAAGTGCATTTATGTTTGGGAGGGTTACTTAACTACATAACAACGGCAAGATGATGATAAAGAAGATGAAGAAGAAGTGGCAGGAAGGGAAACATTTTAATGTATATGCGCAATATGTATCTGAATTATATACTGAAATACTATACTGAGCATGTAACAAAAAAAATTAGTTACTCTGGAATATATTGCCTCTCGGAATGTCCAAACCCGCGCGCATACACACACAACACGCACTCTATAGCTGTATAATAATGACATTTGTAGCAACACCGGGAGGACTTGCACGTTGTTACATTTTGGGAAGGGCGAGGGGAGGTGGGGTGAAAAAATATTGAACAACTTTTTGTTTAATTAATTTATTCCTATGATCATGACGACGGAAGGAAGAACGGACAGCTCCACACAAAAAATATTTCGAGGTAGAGCGCGGAGCTATAATGATGTTGATGATGACCTATAATTTTTATAGGGAATTTTGAACTTTGTCCATTAACTACTTCTGTATATTATGGTGATGATACTGATACTGATAATGAAGCTTTTGTTACTGGGACGTCAAAGAATCGTGCCGTGTGCTCAGTTCTTCCTGCCCTCCCCCCTGCGGACCCCTCCTCCGTCTCCATTTACTTATTATGATATATACTTGAACAACAATCATGTCCTAGTTGTAGTTTTGTAAAACTCACAATCCAAAAGATTAGATGGATGACTTGGATGGATGAGGGTGTGTTTGTGTGATGTGAGCGTGCGAACGGTGTCCCTCTTCTTGACGACATTGAATGAAAATCTGGATTTTCAAAAGTAAAAGTTCAAAGTTATCCTATGTGTAGCGTGACTTGCTTATGATTGCTACGGGGAGGACGACTCGAGAGCATCCCCTGTGATTCCGAGCTCCTCATCATGCTTTGGGGATGGCTATGGATGACCACAAAAACGTTCACTGTACTACTAGTAGTAGTAATAATAATAATAAGCATGATAATTTGAATTCGTTACTACTGCACTAGCGAATGAATGTATTTTATCATTATTCTCCAAAAGATGATGATGATAATAGTGATTATTATTATTAATGTATTTATTACAGTATAAAATACGCGACTGCTGCTGGCAAGGTGCGTGTGAATGTGGCTTAAAGAGTTAATGGCTAAGATTGACCCGACAGTAGTGTAAGTGTTTGTGTGTTACGGGCGTAGAGGATGTTGATTGAGGAATTACTATTATTGTGAGTATGTGAAGCGAATCGGTTTTAAACTGTTATCGTGGTTATTCTTATATTGCCATTGTTATTGGGAGCACTGTAAGTTTTCTTCCGAAGGACCTCATTATAATTATTTACTATATATATGCCTATATTTACTCTCACGCTGACATTGTCGCTGTGGAGAAGAGATGATATAATTACGGAGCGATTTTTTTATGTTAAAATAATGAATCAGGATTTGAAGAGGTGCATATATAATCATATATATATACATATATGTATGGGCGAAAGAGGGAGCGGATTTTAAAGTCGTCGTACCAACCCACACAGACAGACACACACACACACACACAGTTCCAGAATTTGCAGATTCATTCATTCTTATGTGTTGTTATCTCCTGTAGTGTGCTCGCGAAGTGAGGGATGAATGAACTGTACAGTACATGTATACACGTCTAGTAGAAGTTTCCTATTTATTATTATTTATTTATTTTCATTGTTTTTTTGATGAAAATCTTGTTGATTCGGTTGACGAAGAATATGGGCCACGCTTGAGTGATGCTTATTTACAATATATATGTGTAATTTGTGAAGTACTTGAAAGAAGGGGAAATGATGTCATGTGAGAAGTTGGAGCGAAAGAAACTATTGTTGACACGAGAGGAAAAATTACAAACCACGTCCTTTTTCCAGTTTAAGGTTTAAAGATACCATATATTTACGTGAACAAAATTTAGCGGTATGCTGATTAAGTATGTAATTATTAAAATAATAATTAGAAGATTGTATCACTGCTGCTGCTGCTGCCGCTGCCACCAACACCATCACTACTACTAATTGCTACATACCGCCCCCATCATCAAGAACATTAAGAAAACGATTGCCCTCTCCAACTGTGCTGGCATTGCTGCAGGACTTATGCTTCTCATGATAACTGCTAATCAAAGGGAGGGTCATATTGATTATCTGTCTATACTATGTCGAATAAGGAAACACATTGCCAACTGATTCCTATAGTTAAAAAATATTGTTATTATGTATAAAACTGCTAAGACTCCGCTATGATGTTAATGTAATATTAAATCTACCAGTTTTACTTGGACGCCAAAACAAACATGTTTGTAATAAATCAACAATCGTGGGTTCATCACCGTACATTCGTCACTGAAAGATAAATAAATGGGAAGGCTTGAACGTAATATAGAAAATCACCCACAGCAACATCTTAATTGTGCAGTACTTTTTCAACTCACGTCTGGGAGACGCTGTAGGGAGGGAAGTGACCTTTTAAATGATTTTCTATGTTGGTTCAAATGGGTATGTCTGTGGGGCAGCTTACAAGTTTTAATGTCCTGACGCTGTGGAGTGGCATACTTGTTGTAGTTCCTGTTATCGCAACTTTTAGTTCAGGGTGGGCTCGTTATATTCCGAGCTGCACCTGTAGTGAACTCGCTAATTATAATCGGAAATAATCAGCTTTAAGCAATCATGTTAGCAGACCACCATAATCAAAATTGTCTACCCATTCCTGATGAATGCATAGACAGTTTCATGAGCTTTCAGCTCACTTTCTCAGGCACGTATCTTTCCGTTTCATCAGTTGTAATCAGTGCTGGAAAGCTGTCTCCTATTTACCTTATTGCCGTAAGGAAGGAAAGGATGAAACTAGGCGAGTCATAAAAATCTATACAGATGATTTTTTTTAATTCCTGTCCGGCAGTTTGATTTAAATCTGATTCTCTTTACCTCGCAACTCTGGATGTGCCGGTTATTTCCAGCATTGACCATGCAGTTTACTCAGACTAGCGTCGGTGGTTATTTGTGTCTGTCGAGTCGTTGATTGGATGAGTTTCTCTTGCTTGCTTTAGCTCGATGTGAGTAGAATTTTGTGAAAGAGTCTTTTGAATTATTCTCATGGAAGTCTTGCTCTAAACTCTTCTTGACCATTAATTTGCCATGCAATAATTTGTGATGGTCGGCCTAACGTCAATGAAAGCATCTCCCAAAGTTCTTATATGGAAATCACAGTATTTCCAGAGCTCCCATTGTGATATTTTGTAGAACTTTCACTTAATTCATTATTACGTATGCATGCCTAAATATGTAATTTGCAGTTCGTAGTTCATTTTTGTATGAATGGTATGAGCGCACGAATTTTAAGTATTATTGGTAGGAGCGTTCATAGCTTACGTTTTTCCATAGAATTACATACGCGTTCTTACGGCATGCTTTGAGTATGTGGGAAACTCGTGTGAGAATCTTTATGTTGACGGAGTTTTACAATTATAATATTATATTGAAACTTATCAGGATAATTACACGCCACACTCCGGGGAACATGCTTTACTGTTTTTCTACATCCCAGTGCAAAACAATCCTGTAATCGAACGAGCTCCGTTTTCATCGTGTTCGGTTATCCGTCGTGATGTGAGTTTGTACGAACAACACTAATGTTAGGTGTCACATATAAGAAATTTTACCAGTTTGCCAGTATGCAGACAGTTTACTATAATTTGGAATGGCACTGAGCTAAAATGTCTATGACTCACACTTATAGATATCTTTAGAACATGGAGTGTTCAAAAACAAAATCCATATGATAATGCCAAGTATACAACATTAAAAAAAGGAACAAACATCTGCATACTGGTGAACCTAGTAGTTATTCACTGTTCCGATATACGGAGTAGTTCTGATGAAGCTATGATCGTAGGAAATTAATTTAAAATCTGATTATATGTGTTATTGAATCACACTTTTGAGGAAAATGTTTCGTTGGATTTCAATGTTGAAATGCGTTATTGTATACACAGTGATGTAGTGATAAAAGTGACACTATTATTATGAATATTGAAGTGTTACGGGAACTTTTAATATTTATCGCCGTATGAAATATTATGGTGACTTCAGCGAATGATGTAATTCATCCGTACCTTTGAATGCGATAAAAGTGAGCGTATATAGGTAAATAAAAGTATAAGGACCTGGAACTTGAGTGATGACTTCCTTTCCTTCCAGCCAGCTGGCGACAGATGTAGGTAGAAATGCAAGAAATGTTTGCAGTAAAATGTCGTCGGCGTGTTTTGGAGCGGGAAAGGGAGATGCATTCTTCATTCGCAACCACAACCTGATGCTTCCGTAGAATGTCATCCTGAGGTGATATGGCGTCTCAAAAGTGTATACTGCAGACATGGCCTCCTTCGTCAAGGAAAATCAGCTGAAAAAACTACTCAGTCATTCTCAAACATCATTTTTTATTCGAATACTATAACTTTCGCAAGTAATCATTTTATGCCCATTACGAGTTCCTAATAGATTGCCTGATGCTGCAATAGAGCACGTAGTTGAAGTCATCCACTTTAAGCTAACATAAAATTCCATGCACTACCGGGTTGTGATGACAGCGCCGCGCCTCTTTGAAATAACACAAATAAAGTTTCCAAATTATTGATAATAATTATTGATTTGGGCTTCCTGCGACTTGGATTTCAGATCAACTAATTTCTGTAGGTGCCAGCGCCACTGCGTGGGTTACAAGGAACAGTATACAGGTAAACGGAAGCCCTACGATTGGGTCCTAGCGACTGGATTGTTCTCTGTTGCAGCAAATTCCTTGCTATTTGCTTGAACCTGTACCGGCGACCTTGAGGTACCACGACAATAATATGTGAGGCTTTGTTGTGCTCACTCGCCATTGAACACTTTCGAAAGCTGAACAATGTAGTATACCAGGAGTTCCCGAAAGATAATCGGCTAAATGTAAATGTAAATGTAATCGAGCTAATATTTGCTCTTATTCGAAGGTACCGACGATTTGCCGAGTGTAAGACTTCACAAAACATTAAAAACATGGAAATCAGGCTACCGCATGCCCAGCTTCCAAAGCAGAATGTAAAATGTTTAAGATTGAAAGGTGTAAAAGTGGAACCCATCATGCCGTATGTTATGTCCAACAATTTGCTGTAGAAATCACCCCCATTGGTTTTTCGCAATTTCTGGAGAACTGGTCGTCCCTTCCGCCTTGCAAATTCTAGAGTTTCATCCGTCCACTTGATACAATGACCAGTATTTTCAAGCATGGTGACTACCTGCGACACGGCGTCGGTATATTTTGAATACTTCCGCAATCCTAAGCTGACATAGAAACCCAGAACCACTCCACCTGTCCTTACAGGATACACTCCGGGGAAAATTGTGAGCCTCTCCGCAACTTCGATGATGCTTAGCAGCTGATAATTTATCACAACGGTGCCTCCTCCAATCACAGCATTCGCGACAGAGGCGCCAACGTTTTTCGGGTTGACATCGTTCATACGCTCTCGGATGTTGCGAATGAGAGGATTCTTTGAAGTTTTCAGGTAAACATCGCTGGCAGTACCCTTGTAATGAATGAAGTCAATGTTTACATCCTCCATGAATGCAATGTCTTCGATTGTTTTTGGCACTGGTTCATGTTCTGGAAGTGTTATGAATGACGCGAGACGGCTGTCGAAGAAGATCCCAATGATCATTGCATAAAACATGAAAATACTTGAGAGGTAGCGGGCGACGTGCGGAAGTTTTGGAGAAGATTGAAGAAATAGCCCTGGAGGAACCACAAGGGCTCGGTATAACAAGGAATCGACCTGAGTCTGCGTGTAGAAAAGGTTTTCAAGTTTGAAGCAGAAGTAAAACAAAGGCACGGCCATGACGCAAGAAATACCTATGCATGCCCAAACATCAGCACTGAACAGGTAAAACATTGCCTGCCACTTTATACTTGCCCGTGGAACAGGTGTTATGAAACCAATGTCAAATTTGATCACTGATGGTGTGCAGTCTATGTAGGCATTCCTGGCATATGTGGGGCCGAGCCAGAGTGCCAAGTCCGCAGTGTCTTCCATCATGTGGCCAATGAAGCCGTGCCAGGAGCCATTTGGCATCTGACCCAGATTTTGGTAGCCATCAAGGCGAAAATCTAATGTAAGGTTAAAATGTTCCGACATACTTCTTACAATGTTGTAGGTCAAACCACCGATCGGCACACCGTCGTCGTTGAGCACCGTGTGTATTTTCGTGCCGAAAGATTCAACTACAATGCCTCCATTACGGAGAACGCGGAATTTGTCCGTGTAATGTTCTCGTTGGAAGGCAGTCGTTATTTCCAGCTTCGAGGCCCGAGATCTTGTAGCAAAACTTTCGGTAAAGAGTTTCCCCACTTTTGGACCCTGTGTAATTATTCCCGTCTTATGTTTTAAAACGCGTATGTTCCCCATTTGAAACACTGTTTGAAGATCGTCAATAGTTCCCAGGAAGATGTGGTGTATTCTATTCGGACTGGTATTGAAAGGAAACTTGAAGAAGCTACGAAGGTGGAAGCGTTTGAAGTTGAAGTTAAACGAATTGTAATGTGTGTTCGGTTTACTTGGTAGCGCAAATGCCAGTTCAGCATGAAGGGAAAAGTGTACGACTCCAATGTTAGGTGTGATGAGACCCACATTATTCACCAAATCCTTTTGAGTATTCAGGAGCCGGGGGATGTCTGTCAGATTGGTTTCGATTAGAATTGTTTTTGTTACTTCTTGATGCAACAAGTGTTCGATAACTTCAAATAGCTTTGAATTCACATCTGGGTGGCTGTCAAGGATTATTCGAGTGTTGATTGTTTCCGTGAGTCTACCGAAGGTACTCCTTTGCTCGGTTAAAAAAATATGACGGAACGTCAGAATTGAAATGAGTCGCACGATCGAACTCATCCAAGGGATTTCGTTTTTGAGCTTCAAAGTTGGTAATTCTGACATTCTTGAGGTGTGAGTCATATGCAGAAATTAAATTTATCACTGGATTGTTGGTAAGGTTTGGGGCTGTGTCGTAAGTCGTAAGTCATATTTGCCTGCAATAAGGAGCGGGGTAACAGTCTTGTGTTTGCTTCGTGATCCTGTGTACAGATCAGGATTTGTGAAAAGAACCACGTTATCGGCACGATATTTTGACAGTTTAATGACCTGGAACGGAGAATGCCAATAGAGAAAACGAGCATGTTACACAATTTTAAATATTGTGGGCGTCAGCGACACGCATTATGTCATTGCTAATGGTTCGTGACTCATGGCCTGCATTTAATGTGTGCGATTTTTCTTATGACAACATGTGAATGTTTTCTGCAATAAATTATGGTCTCGGTACGATTTCTTTAAACATGTGCAATTTCTGTTTCAAATAAATTATGGGTCGGCCTTTACAATGTACACCTTGTTGGTGTACAGTTGGAAATGGTGTATGGTTATTATTTTATTATTTCTTACCGCACCCAGAGATCCAGAAAATTTACATGGTGCGCAAAGTTTCTATGCTGGGTCGAGGAAACATTTGGTAATATTTACTGAATGGCAAAATCGTGCAGGATATTCACCGGATGAAGTCGTACGCGAGGCTCCGATTATTATTGCCGTAGCGCAAAAACAAAAACTCATAAGCCGCTATTATTTATTTTACCAAACGCCATAAATACTTGAGCCTCAGATTTTCAGCTGTCCGAATGTTACCTACATAGTTTTTCCCCAAAAAGC
>WJFA01001280.1:0-22681 GCA_009870155.1 Pseudobourletiella spinata | reverse complement strand
TAACAAAGCATTCGCTAACGAGATCGGGATTTCGGTAACACCATGAAAATTACCGATACCGATTCCCATCGGTACCGGCTTTTTGTTACCGATCGGTAACGGTACCGGGATTTCCCGAATTTACCGATACCGATTTCAAACACTAGTGGGGACCTTCTCCGTTGTTGTCTAATCGAAATAAACGGTGGCCGAGTTTTTCATTCAAAATACTGGTTTCATATCGTTCACCGAATGTCCATGCCGTGTCGTCAGTGTTCAGGTGATGCAACAGAAAACCAAGAGTTTATATCCTGTCATCCTATACTTCCGTGTTAATTCCTACAATCTGGATGATCTTTATGTTTAGGAAGCTGAGTTTATCCGCTGATTTCCAACGCAACAGCCTGTTGGACTGGGTTCACAGGCACCCTGTATAATCAAAATAAGAATGGCCTCTGGCGGTGGTTAAAGGACGGCTTCGTGTTTCAACCAGTGTGAAATTGGAGCACCCTTTCAATGACGAAACGAGAGTCCCTCAATCAATAAAATGAGAGTGATTGTAGTAACAACGATTACGGCTGGGGGATATAAATTCCAAAAAAAACGGATTTGAGTCTTAATTCAGTTTTTTGGAGTCGAAGCTACCATACCGTCAGAAACCGTCGAGCCTTATGCGCAAGTAATGAAGTTCAGATGATGTTTTATTACTGGAGGTGTAGCAAAAAAATGTAGAGGCACGTGTGACAGGACGGTGCTTACTGCCTGCGGACCTTACCATTAAGTTAGCTGCGCACGTGCTTAGGTTCACGTCATACAAAATAAGTTTTGTATGGTATGAACTTTCTGCTTCTTAACGTATGGCGGATCTATCCTCCTTCATTGAAACAGTAATTGTTTGAGTCAGAAACAATTAGTAAGGTAAAGGTAGTGCAGACAACAAATGCTTCAAAATTACAACGGGCTTCTACATGGAGTGCTGAAATAATAATCAGATCGAAGTGCCCAACTGAAAATAGGTTTGAATTTCGCGTCGAAACCAGAAGATCTTGATTATTTTACCGAGTGGCACTGGTGATTGCGATTAAAACGCAGTTGTACGTCATATTTTCGAACTCTTTACAAGAGACAAACCTTAATAGGTGCTCTTTTTTCTTCAATGCGAACTTTCTGTTCAAGATTTCGACAGACGATGAAACCCGTTAAGTACCCATGAAAAAATATTCTTAAGCTGAACACACCTTTCGGTGGATCCTGCTATCACGTTACACTTTGGCCGAAAATGAGGACACGTGGGCGTCATGTCTGCTGATATTACTTACCTTACAATCCGATGAGATTAAATGAAAAAGTTCTTATAATAAAAATGAACCTAAAATGAATACAAGGAATAGATTAATTTGGATGTGCAATAAGTATACTAAAGTTTTTAGTTTCCCCGAAACGCGTGAGTTACAGAATGCGTTAATGCGTTACACAAAGTCATGTTTTCGCTTTTAAAAAATAGGTAAAAGTTCTACTCCCCATTCCCATTCGCTGAAAAATTAAATAAGCTATCGAGCCGAATCCTGACATCTAACGCGTGATCAGCTTAGTTAAAGCCCTTCAAATATGCACGACAGCGTGAATAATCTGTCATGTAGTTCGCTGACCAGCAGAGTAAGCTTTAGCTGAATACAATTAACAACTGATTTTCTACAAGATGTCCCGCAGCAAAGCCTCAACAAAGGTCATTGACTGATCATCCAGGATCACGATGTCAAACGCATCAAGGAACGATGCCAAGCGCTCTTGGACCTATTAGACACAAAAACGTATGCGTTACAAAATTAAGCAGAAATGCAAATCGCAAACATTATCAGAATAAAAAAATTACGTTTGCGTTTAAAAATCCAATTTTCAAAACTAAGTTGGGATTTGCCACACCATCCACCATGTCAACATCACCAAGTGAGTCGCCCAGAAGTAGAACGTTCTTTCTGCTGGCAACTTGGTCGAAGTAAATCGGTTGCGATTCCTTTACAACATTGGCAGTTTTGTTATACATGTGAATCAGAGGTTCCCTGTAGCCCGTTAGACGATCATCTTCACTAAAGTTCAAAAAATTGGCAACAACTGTGATGTTGTCATGGTCACATCCAAACTTCCGCAATGCTTCCTCTAGTATATCGCCGACTCCAGCTGATATTATCAGTACAGGTACATTTTTATCACTCAGCTGACCCAGGATCTGCTTAGCACCATCCCTTCCAAAACACAAATAAGTTAGAAATTTAATCCAAACCACGAAAATAGTGGGAAGCTAAAAACTATATAGAGCTACCCCACCTCATGTAAATTCTTGAACCCTCGACAATTTGCTTCACATCTTGCTTACTAATTGGAAATAACGTGAGATTCTCATGAGATTCATGGTACCACTTTATCATGTACGGAATCTTTTCCGGAATACTTAAACGTTGGTCAAGCTCCACAGGGTAATACTTCTTGAATAAAGCATCAGCCCTTTCCCGAAATTTTTCCGGCATTGTGGGAGAGTTCCGTATAGCACCTGGCGTATTCCAAAAAATTGTCAACATTACATTTCACCCTCGAATCAATTTGAACAAAATTGCAGTCACATCACAATCAATACTGATGGCTGATACAAACAGTGTATCTGTTCACATTAAACATATTATATGAACGTAAGGTGTTTCATTCAGTCACCGTAATGTCACTTTCTAGTTTTGATTTGGTGAAATGACCTGATTTAAGCAGAATACTGCACAAATACTCACCATGGCAAGTGTCGCATATTTTTCCATCTTTCCGGTAACGCGTCAGAGTCATGTCAAAATCTGAAATAACCTACAGGAATATACTTGATTAACACAGTGTAAAAAACTTCGGTTACCCATAAATCATTTTAGGTTGTACGACAAGATGATTTCAGCTAACTTGAAGGACATCAGGACCTCCTCTGATCATTTCATGAATCATCTGAGCTACTTTTTCCGGGTTCTTCATTTTAATAGACTCCGGGTGCGCGTACGCCTGAACGACCTAGGTCAAATTTTAATGACAGTACCGTAAATAACTTGCAACACAGAAAATCACGAAATAAAAACGAATACTACGTAACTTACGGTTTCCAAGTTAGGAGTCATGATTGCCCTGCTATCACCAAATTAAGCATGGAGAGTCTTCACGCAGCAGTCTCAGCAACGTGACTGTGAAATTTAGCACCTGCACCTTCAAGCGACGTAGTATTTACAAAAATTAAAATTATTGCTCTACTTCAGTTAAAACGAATAGAAAAACTGGTACGACCTGATAAAGTAGCAATTAAAATATTGTCACAACAAATAATTACATTTTATTTGTGCGTTGTGACCTCCCTTCCCGCTTCGACGGAGGCACGTATTCAATTCAAGGAGAGTTACTGACAAGTGTACCAATCATATGTACAGAGTCATGGGTGGGCAATTGAACTGACAAGGAATAGGGAGCATCACTTTTACTGGAATTTATGCGCCACTCTGATTTTGCATTGTCGTAGCGATTCACTCCGTTTTGGCTTTTCTATATAAACTGAAAATATAGTATCAGTATCAGGTCTTTCTTAAACGCTGTTAGGGTGTTCAAAATTCAATAGCCAACGATTTCCAACTTTAGTTTCCATCTCCCTGCCTTCCTTCGGATTTTCAAATTTCCAAGACATTACCGACCATTGATGGGTCCCTCCCTTCCAACTTGAGGGGTGAGGGGTACTATTGTCTAAGGGGCTTTTCACATATTACGTCATCATTTGTTGCCTCAATTTTGTCCCCCATCCCCCTACACCCCTTTTCTCATTAATTAATCGTCATATTTTCTGTAATCCCTCCCCCCATCTCGTTTAAACGTCATCAAAACTTTCCCCGAATTTTTAAAATTTGAAGAGGCCTTCAGCCTCCAAGGAAATCTATAAAATCTCTTGAAATTGGCCATGGAGAATTTGAGAGGGATTTAAAATGCCTCTATTAAATATCTGCATTAGGGAGAGGTTGTTAGAATAAAATTGCTCTGTATCCAAAAATTGAGGTGAGGAGTCCTGAAATTCGCATCTCTCGTATCGACCGTTGGCAATGTCCACCGAGTGTGGGTTTTGTTCTTAGCCATTGCTACTCAATATTCAGTTTTAGTTGAATGAGAAGGAGGGTTAACTGACTGTCCACAACTGGTCGACTCGGGGGGTATACGGGATTTACAAGACATGTGTGAGGTGTGACCCACCGCTAGAATATACTTACCGAAAATACTTAAACTAGAATACACTCGCCCAAAAAACCCCTTGTTGCCGAAATATTAAAATCTGTATTTTCACCGAAATCATTTCTTGGAAATTTAACATGGGATTTCCCACACGGATTTTAGTGTGCCCAAGGGTGTTTAGTTTTTTTTTTGAAAAATTCACTTCATGTAAACTAGTGAAAAGTTAACTGTCTGTTTTTTAATGCTAGGTTATGTTGAGAAAAAATGATAAGCTTGATTTTGATAAAATAATCAATGTTTGGACAAGCTCTTTCAACACATCAAAAAATTACAATGTCAAAATATTGTGACATTTTTTTTACTGTTGATAATTATTTCAAAATTTTCATACTCAAGTTTTCATACTTTTCATAGAATTTGCTGAATTTCTAAATAATTAATAGCACAACACACATTATTCACATTTCTTTTTAATGTTTTTTTGAATTTTTGAAAAGTATTTGCCCCAAACACTGAGTATATTGTCAAAATCAAGCTTATCATTACAGTTACTCAGCATAACCTATCATTAAAAAGTCCATTGTGGGCAGTTAGGTAACCCACAAGTTGAGTCCCGCAAAACGGTTCAGTTCAAGTTCTTGCACAACGTACACTGTTTTGAGCCACAACGTAGCTCAAAAATCATGCCCATCGATGGAGCCAGCAGTTCCAACTTGCAGTAAAACCACATGCACAACTTTGACATATGAAGCTCCGTTTTGGTGTGAAAGTGCGGGAAGATTTATCAATTCACACTCTCCGCGGCTTACTCATCTTATCTTAAAAGAAATATAAGGGGAAATTATAAATAAGGTTTGCCTGAAGCATGCTACAGAAGATTACACAGTTCTCGGTGATTTTTATAATTGGCTATCTGACAGAAAGAGTTAATTGTGATTCGTCATCACTTCGTGATGGCTTCGATTCCGAGGGATATCTTATGTTTTGTCCTTGCATGGGTAAGTAACTGCACGTGTATTTCTACAAAATAACTAACACGGAGTTGTTCTGTTGAAAGGCGCATTGTAGATTAATGGTAGGAATGCACGCATTTTCCAAGACATGTGTTATTTGAGAAATGAGGAATTGTGACTGTCTGCAAATTTCCTGCTCGCATTTGGTGTTGTTAGGTATGATTTTTATTTTGGCTGCAGGTCGTAATCTTACTCTTCGTTTAAAGATGATTAACCATGATTATATCACAGGAAGGAAGTGTTGGAATGTTGACATTCAGAATGTCACGTTCTCAAGTTAGGCGGAAGGCTGGATATCGTAAAATTATATTCTTACTATTTCCAATGCGAAGCTCATCCATCGCGGCTAAAGATGGTATTTAAGGTAATTGTGCGCTTTTACTAATTTTTGCTGCGAATTCTCCAAATTGCTTCGAAATCCTCTCTTAAACTTGGGTCAGCAGTGTATATGCGAAATTTCCGCCCGTTGGGACTGACATTGTATTGAGAATAATGGATGTCAACTAAACCGAACCTGAATTCACGCGAACAAGGCTTTCGTGTGTTGGGGCAGGCCAAACTTGTAAGCAATCATCACTTGCGTATTAAGGGTACTCTATAATTATACACATGAATTATTAAAGAGTTAGTTAATCGAAGTAAGCCAATTATGGATGTGTGTTAAAATATGAAACTTGTGGTTTTAATGATAGTTTATCTGGTTACTTGGCAAAAGTTCAATTGTAATTTGTAATATCTTGATTAATCGTCCTTACAGGAAGGTTTGGTAATCAAGCTGACCAGTTTTTGGGAGCCTTAGCTTTTGCAAAAGCTCTGAATAGAACTTTTGTCATCCCTCACTGGGTGGAGTACATTCCATATGAAACTGGTTCCGTAAGTTTCTTTTAAATTCATTTGAAGACTACATACACAGAATGAGTTTTAATTTGCAATAAATAGTTATCATTTTTTTAAACAGCTTCAAGTACCTTTTGCCACCTATTTCAATCCGGGCGCAGTTCAGGAGTACCACAAGGCCATCACAATGGATATTTTCATGGAAAAGGTGGCCCCGACGTTGTGGCCTCCCTCGAAACGAATTGGTAGAGGCATAAGTAACAAGCATAGACATTTTTTTGAGCCATCATTAATTTAAAAGCGTACCCAAATCTCTTTGCTCAGCATTCTGTTACTCGGAACGAAGAAAGGGCGGTGGATGTGATCCGAAGGATGGGAATCCGTTTGGACCGTACTGGGATCGATTTGGGGTAAGCTATGGGAATCTTTCATCGTACGCTATCAGACATCAGTCAGCGTTTGAAAATTAATTTTAAAATACTATGGAAAAACAACAATTTCATACACAACTGAAATACGATCTCATCTCTAGTATTTTTCTTTCCAGGTTGATTTTTCTAGCTCAGAAACTTTCGGCCCAGAATTGCACTATATTGGACAGTCCCTTGACCCAGCCGCATGGAAGTTGAAGTTTCCTCCACATAATTATCCAGGTATAGGATTCTCGTGTGTATTTCAATAGTAAACCTTAGATTACGTGGAAAAGTTAATTTAGAGCATTCCTACGTTAGAGATGCTGCAGCTTCTGAAAATGGAGACTTTTATTGATCAATGATGTGACCTTAACTTAAACCTCACTTCAAGGGAAGTTCCCGGAAGTAATCGATTTTAAGCCATTGATACGATCTCTTACATCCTCTTTCATTGATTTTTAGTTCTCGCTTTCGTTGGACCACCGAGCTCGTTTCCAGTGGAAGAGCAAAACACTGGCTTGCAAAAATATCTGCAGTGGAATGATAAAATGCGGGAAGACGTCCGCAAGTTTATATCTACTCTTCCAAAGGGCCCATTCATCGGCGTACATTTGAGAAATGGGCTCGACTGGGTGAGTTTCTTCTTTATCAGTCGCTCAAAAAGAGCCTTTTTCTTTGCCTCCTAATAGTCCAAATGAGGTTCCTAAAACAGTAAATGCATTCCACTCCTCCGATTTTTCCAGTCTAAGGTTTGCGAATTGGTGGACGGAGCCCGCGATATCTTCTCCTCCCCACAGTGTACGGGCTACACGACGAAAGTTGGGAAACTCACACGTGAGATGTGCCTTCCATCGCTGCAAACGATAGTAAAGCAACTGAAGCGGGCCGTGAAGAAAATAAATGCAACTTCAGTATTTGTCGCCTCGGACAGCAACACCATGAAGACTGAACTTTCCGACGCTCTGAAAAATATAGGTGTATCCGTGCACACTCTGTCATCCTCCGCCACTCCTCATTTGGATCTAGGAATTTTGGGCCAGTCAAACTTGTTTATTGGAAACTGCGTCTCCAGTTTCTCTGCCTTTGTCAAGCGAGAACGGGACGTCTCGGGCTTCCGAACGGAGTTTTGGGCACATCCACCCGACCCAGTCTCCAAGAAGAAAAAGAATCGGAAACACGAGGAATTGTAATTTTTGCATTGGAATCCCAAGTATGCACTTAATGCACTCAATTCAACGTCTGTTGTCATCAGATGTATATACATATATGTGTATATATATATTTATGTATATGTATATGCTAGGATTTTATCTCTTCACAGTAGGAAGGTAGACAGCGTATTTTTTTCAAGTGAAATGCTGGAAGCCAAGTACCTGCTGCACCCGCCGTTACAGTCTACAGTACCATACCTCCCCGAATCCATACGGAGTCTTCTCAGACGTCAAAAGTCTGGGTGTCACGCCAACCGTGGAAGCCGCGTGAGTCGAGTTCTCAAGCGGACCTCCGCGGAGAAAATCCATGACATTTTTCTTTCACCGAGTCATTTCATCGGAAATACTAATGATCCCTTTCTATTTCTCAAATATCCTCTTCTTCAATATCATCCATTAATCTCAGGTAAATTATTGTACAAGGTACTCGTGTATGTTCCCTGAACGAGCCGCGTGTGATAGTATTGCTATAGTTAGGCATTAGAAAAATCTGCTCGCAGAAGTGGAGTTGATTTTGGATTTATCCTATTTATTGAGCTTCATCCGCGTGTCAATAAAATAGTGACCCTCCGGGCTCACATATATCAACAACAGAGCAAATATTTTAATAGAAATACACTATTTTGTCTTATGTGCTGCAAATATTAGTGTGGAGCGGCGACGTGCCGCCGTCGAATCTCATCCTCTCCCTCCCTCCGCACGCCAGCAAATCCGCCGTGCTGCATTGGCAACCACCTCTGTGCCATCCTTCACGTCCCCGAATTAAAATTTTAGGGTTCGCTCCAACTTGGAGAGGTATATAAGAGGAAGTACCGGAATCGCTCGTCCATATAAATGATCCCCAGTCATCGGAGGAAAGGCAGCATATGATAAGGCTACTGTGCAGTCGTAGTGCTGCTGTTACCCAATCCTACAGTAGCAACAGCAGCAGCAGCAGTGTGTACCTCCAGCGAGTTTGGGATCTCTTCTACAGCCCTGCTCCTCTCTCGCTCTCCCTGCAATCCAGTATCTGCGGCCTTTCTGTGTGAAGGCGCATCCCATGTACACACAGAGGAAAGATGAGGCTCCCTGGGATCTACACTGCGGCACACTCATCCTCCCTCTCCAGTCTTCCTCGTGACTTCATCCCTCGCACTTCTCACAAATCATACTCCAGCATCGGTGTGCGCGTCCACCAGCCCTCTCGCGTGTGTGCAAACCTTGCGAACATAATAACAGCATAAATTTCCACGCGGACTTTTCACATTTCACACTTTACCACCCAAGAAAATCGTTCATACTTCTTCCTACAAGTTTGACCCCGCTCGAACCGGAACCTTTCCGCCTCACAAATTATCTTTTTCCCCCATAGCCCTGCAGAGTTACTCGGGCCAGTGTAGGGATCTACGCATACACTCGCACACGCACATACCCACACTGTGAGCCAGTGAAAGTGATCCAGCAGACTTACCCAGTCAGCACAACTCCCTCCAACTTCACACGTGAATACAAGTACTGACAAAACAACGGACACAGGGCATTTCTTCCTCCGAAATTCCCCTCCACTGTTGTCCTTTCCGGTGATAAAACCGGGAAAGTACAAAGACTGGGCAAGTACCCCCGCAAAATATCCGTGTGTCCCTCTGTGCACTGGTGAAATTGAAAGGGAGTGTGTGCCGTGTGGTCCGCCGCCGACTCGCCCCACTCATTCCGCAACCAACATCCCGGGCTCGTATTTTTACCAACTTTATTGGTGACCGTGGACACACAGAGTATAGAGTGGGGGACTCTAGTGACGTGCCCTATGTGGTTTACTCCTACACTCGCCGCCACCGCCGCCACCAACAACGTCCGCCACAAACAAGGACATACGGCTCACATCTTTGCATAGTGGACTCGGATATACATACACGAACACGGTAAAGAGCCAACCTGATTGTATTTGACTTTGGTCTGATTGGAAGTGGGAATGGGAATTGAACCGCCGCGCCCCGACTCGGAAAACGCACGAGTGAGTGATGAGTGATTTTAATTAAATTTTCTTCCTCCATTCACGTGTGTTTATTGCATCCTTTATATTAGCTTTTATTGGTCCAAAGGGTATCGTATTTAATTTTTCTACTAATGCCGAGCTCCACCGTGGAGACACTACTAGGGATACTACGACTACGTGTGCCGTATTACCCATACCGTCTCATCACATATATACGTACTGCACACATGAATTTGCCTAATACTATCACTTGCCCCTGCACGACAGGGGTCGGTGGGTCGGTCGGCACATACACACATATAGGAAAAAGACAGTTGATTATATGCAACATTATTGTGATGAATGCATCCATCCTCCAAGCTCTCCCGATCCTACTCCCGCTTCCTCGCCGCCCGCTCATTCGCCACGCTCTAATGTCCTCATCCCGTTCAAAGGGGTACTCATGTACTGACTCCTGCAGGGACCTGGGCCATGATCATACGCATGGAGACAAGACGTGGAACAAGGTACAACTTTTAATCCAGCCTGGACCACATGGTTCCATTTTAAATCCTCCGTGGATCGTTAGCGTACGGCAGTAGGAAGGCATAATAGAGGTCCCGGCCATGTCAGCTCAGTAGTAGTGCTCCCCAGACCAACACCATAAATCTCGGATGCGGAGTTACATTTACCCACCCACACACACAGACACACACACACACACACACAGACACACAGACACACACACACACACACACACAACTCCGGCGCCCGGGTATTGTACTCCTACACTACAGAACATTTAACATATTCCGAGTCGTAATAAATATCATTTTAATGCAGGCAAAGTATGAAGGTGTGTTGTAGTTACCCTCCGCCCGTGTACCTCAGCCGTTGCCCGCGCCGCCCTTGGATTTTGCATATATTAACGAGACCGGTAGTAGTATAGTTCACTGTGGAACCAGTTCCAGTAGTCGACTCGACTCCCCCGCTACTGCCGCCGCTGCCGCTGCCGCTACTACTACCATCGTAATAATAGATGAAGGATCGAAAGTTGAGCAAGTTGCTCAATTCCGCATCTCTCTCTCTCTCTCTCTCTTTCCCTCTTTATTTTTTGTCTCCTTTGAACAGAAAGACTTTTCCCATTCATGCGAACTATTGTGAATAATTCACCTGATCTCCATTGTCTTTTCTGACCCGGTGGAGAGGGAGCGCGGTAAAGTAGTAGTCGACGGAGGAGCTTGACATCTCACAATGGAGCAATGCTGGGGTGCACACAAGTGAGATGGAGGAGAGCAGTGCTGGGGGAAGAGTCGTCCTGGACTAGTATTATGCAAAAATCCAATTTTTCACTTTGACTAAGCGAGCAAGACAGGTTGTCGCATTCGATCTCAATTTTTCCCTCACGTCCCCAAGGCTGAGAGTGTCTTCCAATGTTGGCGTGTGTGTGTATAGCAGTTGTGAGCCTGGCTCAGCTTCCCAGCCCCATCCCACCACCGCCGCCGAAGAAGTCCCAGTCCCAGGCCACACTCCGCTCTCGCACTGTTGTATAACAGAATTAGTAAACGCACTTTATTTTTACTCCATCAAACTCTCCTCTGCGTCCATCAATCTTGTCTCAAATCGTTTCCCCCCCACTCCCTTGATAATGACGAATTACCAGCTATAGTCTTATTATTAAAAGCATTAAAGGTTAAAGCAGAGAGCTGCTCCGGAGAGCACCCATAGCACACACACACACCCCACAGAGTTGATCGGTGCAGTCGGGATTGTCTGTGTGCTGTGCGCGTAATTCTCACTGCGGAGAGAAACTTGAGAAGTGGATCGGAGCCGGGGCTCAAAACTACTCCCAGTGCTCAGTACCCTTTACACAGACTTACACACGTACACAAACACACATACACACGTACACAAACACACATACACACACACACACACACACACACACACACACACACACACACACACACACACACACACACACACACACACACATACACACAAACACACACACACACACACACACACACACACACACACACACACACACACACACACACACACACACACACACACACACACACACACTGATTCCATCATCTTTTTGGAAAAGAGGAGGCCGTTTAAAAGATACAGCTCGGCGCGTCATCTCACAGTAATTTAATCCCTATTTATGGGGAAATGGATTCAGCAAATCTCCAGCCAGTCATCCCACGTTCTCCTCCTCCGCCCAAAATCCAAGCCTAATGCAAGGGAAATGAGTCAAATTAAATTTTCATGAATGGAGACGTAGCGAGAGTACTGCTCTTGTATAACTCCTCTATGTCTTCACATGTGTCATACCCTGGACCATTTTCCACACGGACGACTATTCAAATCACATGTATAAATATATATATACATATATGTATGCATACGTATGCATATGTGTGGAGCCAACATGTTTATGACGGCGGTGGAGTGGACCGCCGAGGTTGGGATTGGGCAAAGAATGGAAATTTCAAAGGGTTTTTCATGGGAATCAAATGATGAAAACGCGCGGGATTTGCCACCACCACCACCACCACCACTACTACTACTCGTAATAGCTCCCTCTTTTCAACTCTCTTACAGCTCATATGATGCCGGAGGTGGGGGGGGGCGAAGAGGAGGAGGCAGTGGCAAAAATCATTGCGAATATGTGCATGTAATTCCTGGGATGAAATAGAACAACTCCGCCTGGCTAAAAATTCTGGCTTAGACTACTGAGGAGGCTTTCACCAGCATATTCCTACTCGCGGGGTTCCTGGTGGTGACGGTAGTGCATTAGACACACAACTACGTCCAGGCACACACACACACACACACACACACACACACACACACTCACGTCCCCATACAAATACATACTGCGAGCCATTCGCAAAAGATCCTGGTAGAATGTTCCAACCAGTGGTGAAAGTGGACGGAAGAGGAAGGGATTTAAATGAAAGCAGGCGGAGGGAAGTTGGACAGATGAAAGAAAAGCCCAGGGAGGTTTTTGTAAACACCAGGAATCCGGCCATGTAGTTATACAGTTTGAATGGGACTCCTTCGTCGGGTGGTCTGATAGGCGGACACACATCAAGTACATATAAACTGGATGGGAAAACAGCCTGGAGCTAGCAAGTGGGCGAGCGGAGTGGAGGGATGTTGAAAGCCCCCGCTCTCCTTTCACTCCCTCGCGCTCACTCTTTCCTTCACTCTCGCTCTGTCTCTCTCTCTCTCTCTCTCTCTTTTGCTGTAGATATATCTCAAGTTCGTCTTGATGTTCGTGAAGAAAAGCGTCTTAAAACAACTGAGGCTTTGTACAGCTGCGCTGCTCCTATGTACGTGCAGTAGAATCCATGGTCGTCCCAGAGGCGGTGCCATACGAGCAGGGGAATTATTAGGCAACTCCTCACTACCACCGGCCTCGTCCGTTCCCTATGTATCTATATATGTATGCATGCCTTGTGGAAAGTGAGACAGACCCTTGCTCACTTCTGTATTATTATTACATTGGTCTTTTACAGTGAGAGGGAGTTGGTGGGAGTAGTTGCCGTAGTGTAGTGTGGTGGTGGTAGTACTACCCGAACCAGACGGTTCAGGTAGGGAAAGAATCCCATAACAGATGTAAATTCAACAACACAGGATGGGCTCCACATTTATTATTTAGCGGTTTAAAAGAGAGACCGTCCTCCTTTCCCCTCTCTCCTTGTAGCTCTCTCTTTCTCTGTCTCTGTGAGTCTGTCTTCGCCATCTCTTCTCCTGACGCTCCGGCACACCCGGCACATTCATTACACACACACACACACACACACACACACACACACACACGCACACAAACACACACACACACACGCAAACAAACACACACACGCACACACACACGCACACACACATGCATGCACACGTATGTATATGCCCTCACGCACACACACAGTTTGCATGTACATACGCTCACGGACTCATGGGTACAGTATCAGTCAACATGACTGCCAATTTAAATTCCCTCACATTTCCAGCCATGGCAAGTTATAAAAGGAGGAGGAAAAAAGTAAGCAAAAGGTGTATTTTTTTTATAGGAAATCAATAAAATATATAAAATTTTCCAAGGAAACGCACACTGGTGAAATACGATGTATCGATTACACTTGGCATTTGTCGACTCAGTGAGTGGATGACTACACACGGGAAGTATACGCACATCCACATCTGTCCCCACTCACTCTCAGTCAGAGACTCACTCACATAAGCACACATGCACACGCACACACCCACAAACACACATGCAAACATCCACAGCCAGCGGGAGCGGAACACACACACACACACACACACGGGAGGAACAGTTGCTAGGAAATATATGGGCTCTTTAAGCCAGCGTGTGTAGTCGTCGTCGTTGTCGTGATCGGAAGCATTAGGAAACGGCACTCATGTTTCGCCCCTTTGCTCAATCGTACACATGGACAGGGAGGAATTTGAAAATCATTGTTAAGAGACATCCATGTTTAGGAATATGACACGCTCGAGGCGGGGAAAGAGAAGAGAGCGACGAGGCGGAGGAGTGGTGTACAGGCTGGATGTGAGCAGCAGCAGCAGCAGCAGCCTGAGGAACTCACATTGAAATTTATGAGCGCATACCCGGGCTCATTATGATGCACATGTGCCCGTGTATGTAATTCAATATAAGGGGAGGCATGGACGAGCAGAAGGGTTTGAGTGACTGAGTGAGTGAGTGAGTGACTGTGTATGTGCATGTGTGAGATTGACTTTGTGAGTGCGTGTGTGAGTGACTTTGTGTGAGTGTGTGTCTGAGTGCCTTTGTGTGTGCACGCGTGTGGGTGAGTGGCTTTGTAATTGTATGCTTGTGCATGTGTGTGTGTGTGTGTGTACCTTTGTGAGGGCGTGTACATGCGTATGAACCTCAGTGTGTAGTTTCATCTGAGCGAAAAAGAGTGACTTTGTGTGTGGGCGTAGGTGGAATTGTGTGTGTGTGTGTGTGTGTATGTGTGTGTGTTTGTGTGCGTGTGAGTGAGTGACTCCGGCTGGGAGTGTGAGGGAAAGTGGGCGCCTTTGGAGGGGTTGCTGCTGAGATTCGGGAAGTGGGGAGCTGGTCGGAAGAGTGAGTGGTGGAGAGAGCATGGGATGAGCCGGGGCTGCTCATGCGGATGTAACGCATATGCAAATACATCCATTTTTCGCCTTTTCACAAACTCCCCTGATTTTATGCTCCATGAACTAGGTCCGGACCCGGGAGTACTTGTTCATTTTGTAATCAAATCAACGGCACAGTTCGGAGGCAAAGAGTATAAATTAGCTATTTATGGAAGGAAACAGAGGATGTTTTCCCCATTCCCCTCCTTTCTCCGCGTCCATCTCAACCCCGTTCTTTTCCGCGAAATCCCTTCTCAACTCCCCCCCCCCGCCCGCACCCGCCGAAGCTCCCATCATCACTACTGTGCGGAGTGAGGACCTAATGGAATCACTGATATTGTGTGGCGGATGACTAAAGTTGGATTACTGCAGTACTATAGATTTGTATTGTCTACCTTTTGGGGGAAATAAGGTAAAGGCAGGCAGACTCTGTAAGTGCCACTCGTATCATTTTCCGTAGCCGCAGGCTCCAATTCCGCTCCGGAGGCTGTCATTCCGCCCGGATAGCCCTCTCCTATAGTGTTTTCCACGGTCATATATATACATATATAGGAATCCTCATGATTTTCTCACGCCGGAGGTGGGATACATTCACTGTGGCGTGTGAGGTAATGTGCATATATCTATGTAGTCATGGACCAATACTGCCGAAGGCGCAATCCCATAGGGATTCCGCAACGTTATTTTTTTCCCCAAGCCAATAACAATTGACTCCACGGGTTTAAACGGTAACGGGTGTGGGGTAAATCAGAGGCGGAACATTGGGCCGTTACCCTTTCTCCACCGAGTGAAAATACCTTTGCAGAGCATACCTTGGAGAGCTTGCAGGGAAAGATTGAGGAACAATAAGGGAGAACTAGTGAGTGGAACTCTTCCCGCCCCGCTGCACACGCAAGAGTCATCTCTGCAATTATCATTCTTCCCCCATTCATTAATATTTAACAAATAAAGTGAGTGAAAACAAACAGAGATTTCTCCACAGTATGTGTGTGTGTGTGCGTCTACTTCCCGAACGTGTGTTTGTCCTTGTGTGGCCATGTATTTCAGCCCGTTCTCAAGTTTGTACGCGTGTGTGTGTGTGTGTGTGTGTGTGTGCACGTGGATGTGCCTGTATGAAGTGAAGGTTGAGGGCCCAGAGGCTTTTACCAAATTGGAAACTCCATTAGAAATTTCAATGCGCGCACGTGGAGCACGACGTCGTCGTCGTCGTCGTAGACAACGACGACAGCCCTCCACATTGGCATTCCCACTGGACCCCACATATATAGAGAGTCTATATATCCGGTCCCTGTTCCATTTCTGAAAGCAACACCGCATTTGCCATGGCAAATTCTGGAGAGAGAAAAAAAAACTTGCTCCACCACGTGAAACTTCTGTAGACTCTGCACTGACTGTGACACACACACACACACTCACAATCACAATCACACACACACACACACACACTCACAATCACACACACACACACACACACACAAACACTCACACACACACACACACACACACACACACGCACGCACACACATACAAACACACAATCACGCACGCGCACGCACACACAATCGAGCACACAGGCTCTCCCAATAAATCAACCTTAGCGAGTCACATGCATACAGTAGACGTACAGATACACATCCAGTTACTTTCTCCGTCATGTCCCTTATAAGAGCAGTTAAGTGGAATTCAAATCAGTTGTCAATTCTTCTGATTGTGCGGCATTAGTATGCAAGCTAATAGTTTCTTAGATTAGGTGTAAATCTGTGCCCGGAGAAAGGAAGTGTAGCGGTAGTAGTAGCAGTAGTTGGAGCGGACCAAGTCGTGGAGGAGGGGGACGGATGGGGAGCAAGTGGGAGATTTGTGTACAAATACTCGGCTCCCCGCTCTCAGTCCACACCACGGCCCTTGCATACCAAGTGGGGAAATTTATGCGGGGGCAAGAAAAGAAAGGATTCTTGTAGACACACATTCATTTGAGCTGAGCAATTTGCATGGGAAATCCGAAGGTACTTCCTCTGTAGATTTCACCACCACCACCACCACCAAGCCCGCCACCAAGTGTTCCAGCTCCTCTCATCTCTACTCCAAGAATAGTGCATGTCCTTCGCACATGTCCGCCCACACAAGCGTATAGGCACGCTTAAACTCACACATAATCGCACACACACACACACACACACACACACGCACACACACACACACACACATAAACACACACACACATACACACACACACGCAGACACCTACCCATAAGCGTCACAACATACACACACAAATATCCACACGTATGTGCCCATCCGCATATAAATGCACTTTACAAAACAAATCCACACATGAACGCCCACCAACACATCGACTCACACACATGTATGTACAAGTCACCCCATATGCATAACCCCACAAGCAGGCAAACAGATACCCGGTTGCACATGTTCAGATAACCACACATGCAAACAGATACACGCGTGCATATTTTCAGATAAGCACACATGCAAACAGATACAGAAATGCATATTCAGATAACCACACATGCGAACCAGTGGAATAAACGTGTACACACTCATGCCAACCGGCGCACACATCCGCACATTACCACTCGTACACGTGCAAACAGACACTTGGACAAGACACATACACGCGGTTACCCTCATCCTTCCATCCACACGCACTCAAACATACGCTCACATTCAACGAGCCACTTCAATTGTTAGCCGGGGAACGGTGGAGGAAGCCTTAAAATTCCCCAACTCTTCAGTATGGATGGATGGGCGTCCCCATGGATTTAACCTTTCCCTATTCCGCTCCTCCTAAGCTATACTCCTACCCGCTCCGGCACGACCGCACACTCTACCATCCAGTGTACAGCAGCTGAACTCGCATATAAGGGCACTGGCGAAGAGCCTTATATCCTACGCTACTCCCCATGCCAATCATATCCATCCAAGTATAATACGCACCCTGATGATATTCCGAAAACTGCACTCCTCCCATCCCTCCGCCACGTTGGCAGTAATTCGAGAACACAACTTATGCATTCACTCACTCAAATCCACGGGGACTGACGAGGGGAGTCCTAAGCTGAAACCCTCTGTACATATTACTCTCTCTCACTCACTCACTCACTGCTCTTGGCCAAGCCACAATCTATTTGAATTAAGTAATATTTTATAAAGAGGCACTATGACTTTAACTTTCATTTTAATCTCCATATCATCCTGACATACCAAGGAGTAGGCTCTCCCCTCGCTGAGCCGGCACGGAGACGAGGGGTTGAAAGTCGAAGATTTGCTTACGACGAGGAAATTTTCCCCGACTTGGCGAGAAGGGGAATTTTCAAGTTTTTTCAGCCTGCTCAAGATAATTTGACTGTGAAGACGGAGTGAAATTGAAACGTTAAAAATTCATCGCACACCCACCATCCAATGCAATGTTTATGCCATGCTTCGGGAGACGACCACACAGGCCTCACTCCGCCCCCATCCCGCCACCACCGCTCAAATAAAGCACGAGGAGACATACGGCTCCCCACCAATATCCCGGCCCAGAGGGGACCCCGGCACTATGGAATGGAATGGCTCACGTATGTGTGAGGATGAGGGATAAATATATGGTGGGAATGAGGTTTTATTTGGTGCATTTCAACGGATATTTACACGCCCGCCCCGCGGTCTGTTTAATAACCTTTAATGCTTTGAGCAGATGCTATCTCACGGGCGACAGGACTACGCCGTGCTATAGCATGTGCCTGGGTGTGTGCGTGTTTATTTGTGTGTGTGTGTGCATGTGTGTGTGCGTGTGTGTGCGTGTGTGTGCGTGTGTGTGTGTGTTCGTGTGTGTGTGTGTGTGTGTGTGTGTGANTGTGTGCGTGTGTGTGTGTGTTCGTGTGTGTGTGTGTGTGTGTGTGTGTGCGTGCGTGTGTGTCTGAATTGCCTATCTCAAGCTCACTCTCACCTTGTTTGATTCCCGTCATACATGTTGTTCTAACGGATAACAAGCTGAAGATCCGTCGTTGCTGGACTGCGGCGGGAATCGTCCCTCCTCATTGACGGCCCTCATAACTGCTCCCTCCCACTCCCCCACGGCAGGGGCAATTTACCAGGCGGACATAAAAGCAAAGGGTTAATCCGACGGAGAAATCATAGGCTTTATGTTCCTCCTCATGGGCCGGGCTCGATTACTCCGGCAGTTGGCGTGCGGGGAGAATGATCGTATTTTACGGGTGGGAATTCCCGCCCGTGACACTTATGTCACCTTACCCACACACGGCTCATCACCTTCTGCTGTCGGGGTATATGTATATTATATGTATTTGTATGTGTATATGTATACATATAGGGGATAAGGATAGGGGTACGGTGGAAGAAGTACTCAATACCTATATCCATTATTTCCAACCAGTGCACCTCCAGGTCTCATCATCATCATCATCATCATCGTCATCGTCATCCACTCCCTGACTTTCCCATCAAAACACAACGGCGGGGTTCAATAAGTGAAAAAAAAACAGGATATTGGAATACTACAAGTATGCAGATGAGAGATATCTTTGTGCGCCTGAATGGGTGAGGACGATGGGGGATGGAACGTGAGAGTTGGAGATGGTCTTCTTCGGAGGGATGTATGCCTATACATTTAATATTCCACGTTGTTTCAACACGTTGCTTGCAGCAGCCGGAACAACAAACACAGCAGTGAGAATCCGGTGGAATAGCATGTATGCATATATGGAGAATATTTCGAGAGATTGCCAAAATTGCGAATTCCTTTGAGCTTTCTCGCTATCTCTCTCTCTCATTCCTTGAAGATGGAAAGTTTTTCTGTATGAAAATTCTCTCGGTGTGTATGTATGTATGTATGTATGTGTGTGTGTGTGTGTGTGTGTGTGTGTGTGTGTGTGTGTGTGTGTGTGTCTATGTTATGAGAATTTGAGGACGAAATGGTTGCCTTATGCCACTTGCGAGTTATATGGACGGTAGTTGTGTGTGAGCCACTCAACTGTTCCTTGTCAAAGACCTTCAGACATGAATTCCTTGACTCTTTCTGGGTCGGAATGTCTCGGTTCTTTCTTATAGTTTTTCAGATGAAAGCTAATTTGGATATGACTGTCAAGCGCGGGTCGGGGCTCGTCAGGCTCTCAATTTATTTGGCACGGCGGCAGGGGGTCGTGGGAAATGAATGACGGGTTGAGAGCGGTAATTGCTTTTGCCAGTACATAAGGTGGCAGTGTTGGAAGTCACTAAATTCAGACATTGATTTCGGAGGGCTTTTCAAATGGAAAGTTTTACTTTTAAGCGTATGCCGCCGAGAGTATGAAATTCCAGTGCAGTGGGTGCGGTGGACCAAAAGTTTTCCCATGTACATGATTGGAGTTGAATGAAGCTTGCGTTTTTGACTAGTTTCAAATGGGCTTTTGAACCTTCAAAGTTGCAAGGTATACGGTGGATTTTTAAACTTTTGTACTTTTAGTATATTTGGCAATTTGTCTATTTGCGAAGGTCGTGGCATTAGTGTTGCGAATCCTCCGCGGGTCTCCGCGGAGTGATATCACCGTGTGGGATGATTCAAGCTTATATTGGACAAATATACAAATAGTGTATGGGAACTATTGACAACTGGATGCAAATGTTTGATCACCACCAGAACAATAGGATCAAGGCTTAGAAGCTCACAATATAACTCTTTGAATGATGCTTGTCAATGGAAGTCCCTGGGCTCTGGATGCATTTGTTTAATATTTTGATGTTCGGCCATGTGGCCTGGGATGCGATCAATGTTTTTGTCCCATGTTGAGTAAAATTTGAATGTTGAAGAAGGAATTCATGGGTTTCATTCCAAAGGTTAGGAGCTGCATATGGCAACCACTACTGATAGCCTGGGTGAACCCCAATGTAACAGGGAGGAAAATGTCTCTCCTTTTAAAATACATGGGATCAAAGGGGACATTTCCGTTTGCCGCGCAAAAGCCGGGAGTTTTCCTGCATATTTCCTCCAGTGTGTGTGTGTGTGTGTGTGTGTGCAACTGTGAGCATAATGGACGCCGCTATAACAACGCGGCAATGAGGAGCATATAGGCTTATCCTCCAGTCATTTTGCGGAGCGCAATAGGAGTTGAATCTGGGTCAGAATCCCTCGGAAAATCCTTTTCGGAATTGGCCCACACATATCCGCATGTAGACACCATGGGAGATGCCATGGATAAGTTCCGCTGCTACCACTGCCACGACGTCGCCTCCACTCCACTACTGCTCGTCTCCTCCATGCCCTGATGGCCCACCGGAGCCTACGAGCAATCATGTGTATTTGTAACGTGGGAGTGCATACAAATTGGAAACAATTTCCCAGGCATGCAAACACCCCTTGAGTGTGTGTGTGTGTGTGTGTGTGTGTGTGTCTGTGTGTCTGTGTTTACATAGGACAGGATACATGGAACGACGTGCCTGGGATTCCATCAATAATAGGATTTGTTCCGTGAGACTTGTGAGCCGGATCCGATTGAGATTGAATCCATTGTTCCAGTCCTTCTCTCTCCTTTGCTCTCTCTCACTCACAGTCAGTCAGTCTGCCTCCGTCACGTGATGCACTCGATTTGATTAAGAATTTTTCCTACACACACACACACAATCCATACTACCACAGCATGGACCAGAGCACTCTTCCCAAAGCAACTTGAATCTTCGGTTCCGGCCGGTTCGACAGTTCCGGCCACCACCCCCGCAGTGAGAGCTCACTGCTGAGAGTCATGCGGCACACAGGCTGGAGATATATGGCCGCCACGCCACGAGTACAGACACACGGCGTAAACTGGCTGGCTGAAAAATAATGCCTAATAGAATCAGCAGGAGATGGGGAGTTAAGACCGGCTCGTCCCTGTTATTTTTAACATTTCACCGACCGGAGCGTCGAGAGTCAGATTTAATGTGGACAATTTCCGGCGGCACTAAATCGGCCAAACGGGCCCGCTCACCGACAGCTCCCAGGTACTTGGCCGCCGTAATGGGAGTTGTTGAGAGGCAGGCAGGCGGGCGGGGGGAAGGAGGAGGATGTGTTGTGGGACTATGTGTACGGGCGGTGAGATACAGTTGTCCCCCCACTGCTTCGTCATCCGTGGAAACAAAGTAGCTGTGAGGAAGGGAATTAAAAGTATGGAGCCCATACACTTCCTCGCCCATAGCTCCGCAGCGGGTTCATATAAAGGCGCGGGAGGAGCAATAGAAAAGAGTTTCTCCCTCCTAATTCCATTTGTAAACGAGTGAATTGGGCCACGGAGTGGAGGCATTAAAAGGCCCATTGAGACACAAAGGGAATCTCCATCTCCATTGAATCAACCGGAATGAACGCTACTAGCCCACCAACTCCGTATATGGTAGGGGAAAGTACTAGATCTATAGACATTGTATAGCCCTCATTGCAGCAACTTGGACCGCTGGGCAAACAACATGGGCAAGAGTCATTACATTCCGCCAACTTCCAGTTAGAGTCCCACCTCTAATGCCGCCACCTGTATAATATGTATATGTTTTCCCCATCTCAACAGATACACGCTCAACCTGTGTGTTAACCTACCTTATATGCATTTACTGTGGAGAGGACGTGTATACGGGGACGTGTACGCATACACTCGCGCAACCATGCAAACACCCGCGAGCTCAAGCTAACCCATCTTAACACACACTCGTGCACACACATACAACCGGACACCCTCACACAGAGGCTCACAGATAAAAATACACACACAGTCACACGTACATACACACATATGCTCACACACGCACACGTACATACACACATATGCTCACACACGCACACGTACATACACACATATGCTCACACACGCACACGTACATACACACATATGCCCACAACACACACGTACGTACATACACACATAT